>JAIVFH010000114.1:0-100417 GCA_025765595.1 Obelidium mucronatum | reverse complement strand
AGTTTCATGTGCCTCCATTGCCCTCCAACAAGTTGCGGCCTGCATTGCAAAGAGATGATGTGAATGAATACATGTCTCTGGTGCAAAATCAGCTCATGTCACATAAAACCTGCTGATCATGAGACATTAGATTGCAGGCAGGCATAAGCTGTAATTAAGAACAGGTCCAGTGCTAAATTAGAGTTGTATAGTTTAGTGGTCATCACCCTGGTTTTTGATACCAGTAACTCCGGTTCGAATCCGGATACGACCTGGCACATCCAGTTTATACCCTATAATCCCCATATCTTCCCAGCCATCCAAAACACGAGCGTACCAGGGGTCGAACCTGGAATCTCTTGATTCGTAGTCAAGCGCGGTAACCATTTTGCCATACGCCCATATCCTTGAATAAGAAACAACAAGTGAAAACATTAATTACTCAGAGCAGCCCATTAGTAGTGCATACAGAACCTATGCCTTGAGCTATGATTCTCTAAGTAGCCTGCAGTAATTCTATCAAGCTGGCACCTTTCTCCCAATAAATTTGCAATAGTCCAAAAGAACATTTTTTCATTTTGTTACAATATCTTCTTCCAACAATCAATGGCTACAACTCTGCCCACCTAGGTCCCAGGTTCAAGTCCACCAGTGCCACCAAACAATGCCACACAACACTCACTCTGTGATTTTCTGTGTAATGTAGTCTATTGCTACGCCACAGGAGTTGCACAGCAAGGCAAGTTGCAGGTCATGATCCTATCTTCAAAGATGAGACTCCATTGCTTCAGCATCTACACCACATTGATGTGTGTGTTCTCTGATACTAGTGATTTGGAACACAATGTGTTTATTTCATAAAACCCTTAATTATGTATATGTGAAGTAAATATGTTGAAGTACACACCTGGTGATTTGAAACACAATGTGTTATCTATCCCAAATCACCAAGATTTCTGTTTTGCTCTGGTTTTCCAAAATGTTCCGAAGCGCGCCAAGAAGACGTTTCACTCGGCGCTTCCAGAACTCCTGGAAGTCCACGTGATGGAATTTTTACCTTACTGATATATCATTTGCTTGTGCCTCTGGATATGTTGGAGTGGAGCAATTTCAAGTTGCGACTTGCCATAATAGGTACACATCTACTCTCACATAGAACACTTACATTTTGGGCTAAAGACACTTTCAAGCAATGTTATAGTTCATGTTATAGTTTGTAAACAGACTGTAACGTTGCATGGATTAGATACCAAAATGTGAACTGTATTCTCCAACTATATATTCCTGCCTATAAGGTGAGAACGGGCGGGGTCACCCCGCAGGGCACCCCTGCCCCAAAGCTCCGGGGTCCGGGGTAGGGGTCGACTTGAACCCCGCCTCGCACTCCCCGCACTCCCACGAGGTAAGATAAAATCTCTATAAAAAGCCAATTTAGCTGGCATTTTAGTGTGATTTTTGGCCACTTACATGCTCTCGGGCAGCAATTTGACTGTAGTTAGGATTTTTTCTTTTGAATTTTATTTATTTTATGAAAAAAAAAACAAAAAATTTTTTCTTTGGAATTTTATTAAAAAAAAAAGTTTTTCTGTTTTTATTTCTAAAATACACACACAGCCAGAGGTAAGCCACAGCCCCGAGGCTTGCCCCGCATGGCGCGGGGAAATCCTGACCCCGACCCCCAGAGATGCGGGGAAAGTCCTGCCTCGCCCCCAACCCCGCCCCGTTCTCACCTTACCTGCCTATCATCCACAAGCAAAAGCTAATTGTAGACCTCCCAGACGGGGAATTGAACCCCGGTCTCGCCCGTGACAGGGGCGGATACTGGCCCTCCATAATGATGGTGAGGATAAGTCCCAATAGAGAGACACACACAATCGATAATATAACACACTACAAAGTATCTATATGTTACTGAAGGGTATGGGGAGTGATTTGGGGGGTGTAGGGGGTGGTTTGGGGGTGTTACGGTGGGTTGTGTCAAGTGTGTATACCATGTGTTGAGGAAATTTCAAACTCGTCGGATAAGTGCCAAACTCTGCCAAAACCATCGCTACATTATTTTTCCTATGTGGTGGAAAGGGGGGGAGATTTCCTTGTGGTTGACCGGGTGGGACTTTTTTCTGCCAATTCCTTGACATCAGGGTATTGGCCAAAAAAAGTCCCGGACTTTTTTCAGCCAATACCTTGAGTTCAGGGTATTGGCCAAAGAAAGTCCGCGCTTAACTGGTCAATCTTTTCAGCTAATCCTTTACTGCCATATCATTTACTAATGTATTTCATTCTATGATGAACAGCTAACTTGCCTTTTCGTTGACGTTGCCGCCGCTTCCCCAACAGCGTACCAAAGGCCAACCAACGCCTGTGCTTCTAGTACCATAATGTTTTATAGTTTTTATTACTGCTTTAACTTTCGAAAATAGGTTTTTAGTGTTTTATTGCCACTTCCGAGACCTTGGATACACAGCAACCAGAAAGTTAACCACCGGCCGCCAACGACACAACCAACCCTTGATCTTTAAGTACTATTATTTTATACATTTATTATCCTTGTTCTAACTTTCGAAAACAGCGTTATTTTAGTCTAACGCTACTTCCGAGAAACTTGACTAGTATCAACAGTCCAACACACAACGAAAACCCACCCATCGACGCCCAAACTTTAAGTATGTTCGTTTATATATCTATTATATTCGTTGTAACTTTCGAAAGTAGTTTTTTTGGCGTCGCCGTTGTTGTCAAAACATCGTGCGTAGTGTCCAATACACAAAGGATAAAATAACAAAACACAAGAACAACAAAGATAATCAAAGTCTCAAAGTAATTCATTTATTTAAATTCACGATTTCATGCTTCGAAGTACTAACATGCTTCGACGTACTAAATAAATAATGTAGCAAGGGCAACACAAATGTACAACAGAATCGCGTATATCCCTCCAGCAATCAACAATCGCTACCATAGCGCAATTCAAGCGCAAATCAAACGGTTTCAGCCCCCTCCCCCGATCGATTCCAGCGACTCCGAGTATTATCGCAATATCGCCTCGAATATTGACAGCACAGACCACGACGGGGATGATGACGATGACAGTGATGGTCTCGACAAATACCTGGAGTTGCACAGCCGCGAGCGTCCTTATCACGAGAGCTTAATGGAAGGTCAGTAAGTGATGCTTGGTTTTAATACTTAAAAAAACTTCTCTTTATGATTTTAAGAAATGACCATCGTCGCGGCCCACAAGCAAGCAGATGGAACTTGGTTGCCATCAATTACACCGGACTCACCACCAATCTTGGCGCCTGTCCGTCTCTCTGCCGATGGTAAGGTCCTCGGCAAGTTCCAACGCGCGTTTCTAGAAGCAAATGGTTGGTGCCACATTGATGGCACCATTAAGAATGGATGGAAGTATGACGAAGAGGCGGATGCATGGCAAAGATTTGTAAGTGATTCATTTGCATTTCACAATGTGTGCCTGCCAAGCACTGCCAATTGCCCGCCATGTTTTCAATTTTTTCATTTCACCTGTCAAGCCTAACCGAAAACACTCACAAAAACTCCACCCTCACCCAAAGTGCGCCGCATGCAAGACCACCAACACCAACGACGGCAGTTTCCTGAACTTGTGCAAACAATCCCACGACGGTAACATCCACTGGGTCCACGGCCCTCCTTCGCGCTGCTCGACTTTTGGCAAGTGTCTACCCTGCTCGCAAAATGCCCCTGGCTCCAGTTCTACATCCGTGGCTCCTATTGGCTCTGGTCCCTCTTCATCCACTCCTGCACTCAAGTTTGCCGGCGGGATAGCCCCCGCACACGCCCTGCAAGCATCACAGCCTACCTCGCGACCCACCCGTGCTGCCCGCCAACCCAACCAAAGCCAGCGCAAGCGTTCCCGGGCTAACGACGGCGATGCTGAGAACTTCAGTGACGAAGACGAAGAGGCTGCAGGTCCGCCATCCCGCCGCCGCCGTCCTGCTGATTCTGCTGATTCCAGTCAAGCACCGCCCGTACCGCGTGGCCGCAAGCTGCACCAACCCTCTTTCGGGTCTCACTTGGCTGCTGCTACTGGGCAAGCTTCCCCGCCGGATACACCCGTGCGCCGCGAATTCACTGCCGCCGATAAGCAGCTGTTCTTCCCGAATACCCGAAATGCGTGGTCGAACGATTTCTGGCAGCTGGACCTTCCTGATGCTTTCGCTGGAATCATCACTATCACGGGTCTTCAAGGCTACCAACAACAATTTGAGCATGGTCAAGTATTGAAACGAATGAGGGACCGCATTGATGAAAAGGGTACGTCGTTCACTCACCAAACCAATTCTTTATTGCTAATGTGCTTTATCGTAGTTACTGGTACTTTTATTGCCGACCGACCATTCCTCTATGCCCATGCCCTATTTACCCGCGGGTTTCCCCAACTGGAGCCATTCATAAACAACCTTGCCGACAATTTCATGACTGTGATGGACATAAACCAGCGTCAAATTGTTCGCGCAAATTGCGTTTCAGTAATATTGGCTTATTGGAAACCGAAACCCTCGAAGGATCCCCAAAAAGCTGCTAATGGCTTCGGTACTGCTGTCCGCTGCTGGGTTGATTATATGGTATTTTTCTTATTTTCTTTCTGTTTAATCGTAATTAATTGGTCATCAGGATCACATGCCCGGAATCATTCGACAAATTCGACTAAAGGAGGCCTCTGCCCCACCCGACCTGTACGAAGACCACAAGTATCTCATGAAGGGAAAGTACGTCACTCTGGTTATGGAAGCTTTTGCTAGTGATTTCAAGCGGGATCGCAGTGGCAAGCAAACGACTGAGCTAGGCGATAAGTGGGTATGTGTCCTGCCTTCGATCACACCTTATAACTAACTTTGACACATGAAGGGCGCATTAAAAGCAATGCATCTCCACTTATGTCTCATTGCTAAGCTGTCCAATTGCTTTGTGACCCAAGATGAAGCTGAAACAATTATTGGTTGCGAAGATAAGCGGGAGCATGACTCACATGTTGCCATTGAGACCTCCGCAACAAAGTCGTCTGTACGTCGCAAGGACATGTATGTTATATTTAAGGTACTTAACATAGTTTGCTAAACCGTTTCAACAGGATGGACCGTGATATTCACGACAACTTCGAACGTCAAATTCTCCAGCACACTACTGAGGACTACGAGATACGGTCCCGCTGCTACTTTCTTGGAAGGTTACTTAAAAAGGGAAACAACCAACATCCTGGTGCCGCCAGAGACTTGTGCATGCACAACCTCAGTCATGTTTCCTGTGGTCGCGGATCTGAACTGCGCTCCCTCAATCTCATTCGGCTACTCTCGGAACCTTATGAAATCCGCACAAATGCCGAATGGCAACCAAAATCCTGGTTGATGGAACCAAGCTTGCGGTATGTTTTTGTCCTTTATGTATCAAACCCCTCCTTGTCCTTGGATGTTCTATGTTCCCAAACGGGAATGTGGCGCTTTACTTGCGATATTACTCCAAACGGAATAATAGAGCGGCCCTTGGGCTTTGTGGACTCTATGTATTTCTTATTTATTGATTACTGTGTTGACTAAATTCTTCTCTAGTCTCTTTTAGCCGAAAAGGGGAAGAATGACAAGCGCTACATTATCGTCGCACCTCATTTTGATCCTTTACGAGACTTTGAATTCTCTGTTGGGTTCATGGAGTACTTTGAGCAACATGTGCAAAACCGACCAGAGAAAGCGCGTGAACTTCAGAAAGGATACTCAGTGATCAAAAATATCAAGCTTTTCACAGCAGCTTCAGTCAAATCGGAGATGTCGTCTTCAGCACACTCGGAAGCGGTGAAGAATATGCATCTTGCGCTTGGAGTCGCCATCATGAACAAGTGTCTCCATATTTTCCGGAAGATTCAGCCAAAGAAAATGAGCGAAGCAGGCGTGCCAACGGAGCCTATTGAGCGGATCGGTTGGCTTACTGGTGACAACAAGAATACCAAGTCCGCATTCCACACGGCTTACTTCAAAGAGTACCCAAGAGAAGTTGTCCAGTATAGTACTGGAATGTGGCCACATGGTAATCAAGACGGCGAGTTCATTGCTCCAAGGTTCCGTGCTCCCGAACCTTCGGAAGCACTGCTTGCGCATTTCTTTCCTCTCTGGCGCGTCTTCGAGGACAAGGTCAAGAACCCTGATGACCCTATCTTTCGTGAAACCGTGGATGAGGTGGAAGATCACAACGAAGCTATTGGTCTTATGGATTTGGATTCGGATGACGAACTTACTGCCGAGGTTCTCGAAGCTAACGCCCACCATTTAAAGAGTGGGGTTGTTTCACTGCCAGCTTTAGGACGAACTCTGGCCCACATTCGCAAGTCTTTCCTCTATGGTTTGGCGTCGCTTTTCTACCATATTGCAAAGTGTCCAATTGTGTCTGCCGCCGTTACTCCAGACATTGGTTGGTATTATATCTTTCTTTTATGTATATGACCTCATTTAATTTTTCTGCAAATAGTTGAAGCCATTAAAGCTGGCGGTGGCGGAGTTTTCGATACTGACAAGTGGAAAGACTTCTACAACGCTGTGTTTGTTGAAGAACAAAAGTACGCTGCGTGGAAACTGCAAATGAGTACCGCAAAGAGACCCAATCAGCACACTGCAACTTCCCCCACTGCGACTGTTGTTCGTCTCTCTGATGAACAAGTTGCTAGTTTACAGCTTGGACGCTTGCCGCAAAACCTCCAAGACGAAATCAGTGGCCTTCCCGACATTATCCGCCAAGCTTTGGAGGCTGCTCTGTTGCCCTACAAAGACCAGCTCCATGAAAACACGAGAGCTCTTGAGCGGGTTATGGCCACACTCATCAGCAGTGATATGGACCGCAATGCGCCTCCTGCCGATCGCGCCCAATCTAATTTGATTGCCAATGACGATACTCAAAATAATCCGCATGACGCTCCTCAAGTCGAAGAACCGCCGCCTGCTGCCATTCCTCATTTTGGCACTGTTCGGGCCCAACCTCCTCCTGTCTTACAACCGGTCTACAGCGAAGCTGAAGGCCTCTGTGCCACATACGCTCGTCCTTACTCACCCAGTGACCGCGGCAAAGATAACGTTCCTACTGTCACCTTTCCAGTTATCAGCTCTGTTGGTCTTGCTCAGGTAATACTGTGTTCTTCTGCTGGAAGTTTGCTAAAATATAATAGGCCACACAAATTCTTCTCGGGCCTGGTCTTTGTTTTCGCGTTCTTGGTAGTCGACATGGTACAGCCATATTTGGCAATACTGCGAAGCAGAAACAGTTCATGAACTACAACAGGGTTGGATGGTTCGTTCTTGACAAGGCTCAACTGACTCTTGAGCAGTACGATGCGCTGGATGCTGACTCTCGCAATGCGAAACTTCAGACTGCATTTGCTGAGTTGATGGTGGATCCTCGATTCTTGAAGACAGATCGGCTGACAAAAGCTGATGTTTTTAGTATTTCTGCGATGTCGAGAGTGACTAATTTTCCTTCTGCGCTTCCTGTTAGTATGAAGTTACTAAAGTGAGATTTCTGTGATGAAATAAAATTTCAATTCTTGTTTTCGTGATATTCTATATACATTTTTAGTTTTAAGTGTTATCGAAATAGAATACGTTAATTTTTTTTTTTTGGAAAAGAATATTCTTTTAAAATGACCACCTTCTCTCCCCACTACACGTCCCTAGCAACTCTTCGCACCAATGCGGTCTTCTCTAGTATCTCCAGCGCTTCACAGCCATCTCTTCCTAAGCGACAGCGGCGCCAGCAACAACCAACGAACCCAGAAATAACTATTACCCAAGCGATAGCGGAGGGCCTTTCTGCACAGCAGCATCATATCCTCACCCTAGTTGCTCAAGGTCAAAGCGTATTCTTTACTGGAAAAGCTGGTGAGCTCTTTTTTTTTACGTCGCTGCTTGGTGTATTGTTCATTTTATTAAGGCCTTCGGTTTACCAATAATAGGAGCGGGGAAGTCTCACACTCTGAAAAGAATTATCCACCTATGTCGTCAACAGTTTCCTGACGATGGGATGGTAGCGGTGACAGCATCAACGGGTTAATTAGTAATGTTTGAATAGTTATCGCGATCCTTTAGCTCAACGCACTTACCAATTAGGGATCGCCGCACTTCAAATTGACGGGCAAACTATTCATGCGTTTGCTGGATGTGGATTGGGAGAGGGTATGTATAACAAAAAACCTGTCTCGCGCCCTGTTGCCAATTAACCAATTTTGTGCAGAACATGCCTATGACATGATTAAAAATATGAGCGAAGCGGCAAAGAAACGCTGGAGGAAAGTTAATGTTCTTATCTTGGATGAAGGTGAGCTCTTCATTGTTTTCGCTCTACAATTATTCTCACTCCTAATCCAGTTTCAATGGTTAATGGTCAGTTCTTCGATGATCTTCATTCCGTTGCAGCTTCGCTGCGTACGGAGCACGGGCTGTTTGGGGGAATCCAGGTTTTTTTTTTTTTGTTTATTGCGCTGCTTGACTCATTTTCTTCTTTTTAGTTAATTGTCTGTGGAGACTTCCTTCAACTCCCCCCAGTAGTAAAGCCGCCCAAACTGGCTCAGTTTGCGTTCGAGAGCGGCGTTTGGTCGTCCTTGTTCAAGGATGGTGTTGTAGCGGTATGTATTTGTTGCTCATCGCTTATGGGTTTTAATTCTATCTGCAGCTCACGAAGATATATCGCCAATCCGAAACCGATTTTATTGACGCTCTCAACGAAATTCGTTATGGGGCAAACGCGATTTCGTCTAAAACGGAAACACTGATGCAATCCTGTTCCAGGGAACTTGCTTGCCCAGATGGACTGAAGCCGACCCAGCTGTCAGTTAGTTGGGGTGGTTCTTTTTTATTTTCATTTACTTAAGCTATTTCCTCTTTGCAGGTTTTCTACAAGGGACGAAGTCGATCGCTGCAACTTGGGGCATCTTGAGGCCTTGAGTGGGAACACTTTCGGCTTCTTTGCAAAATTAACTGGAAACGCTGTGAAGTTGCGGGAGCTGGTGGGCCGGGTACTTGCACCAGAGCTGCTGGAGTTGAAGGTTGGCGCGCAGGTTATGCTTGTGAAGAACCTCGGCGATGGTCTTGCAAACGGAAGCATCGGGACAGTCAAGGATGTGTGCATCAACGATAGAAAAGTCACTGTGAAGTTTGCTGCCGTTGGGTCCGCGCCTGCAATAACGAGGACACTGGAACCAGAAGTGTGGTCCTTTTCAGATACATTCACAGGAATCGAGACAAGCTTTGAGCAGGTATGGGATTTGTTTAATTTTCTTCTTCAGTAAATCATTCTTTTATTAGATCCCTCTTTGTCTTGCTTATGCGATGTGAGCTTTTTTTTTTTAAAATATTCTCTCCTTTGAGCGTCATCTACTCCTTTTTTCAGGACTATTCACAAGAGCCAAGGCCAAACCATACGGTACCTAAAGGTGGATTTGAGCCGTACCTTTGCACCTGGCCAGGTGTACGTTGCTATCTCGCGAGCGGTTTCTTTGGATGGGCTTCAAGTCGTGGGGTTTCAAAAGAGTAAAGTTATAGCCAATGGCAAAGTTATAGCTTACTATAAAAAGATTGGATTATAGCAGCTGGGATACAGTAATAATAAATATTTATTTCTTATTCGCTTTATTTTCAGTTTTTATCAGATTATTTTTTTCAGTTCGAAACAATGTAAGATCGCCGTACCCCTCCCCTCCTCCCTTCCTCCCCTTCCCCCTGACCCCCAACTGCAGTCCCCTTACCTAACCTCTTCTTGTATCGGTTGGACTCACTGGCTGTGCAGAGCAGTGGTGAGAGGACTTGAGGGCGCTGGATCGCGCTGGATCGGTTTGGGAGCAATCGCATCATCTCCAAAGCACCCCCCGCTCCATCCCCCACTGCCAAACCGGTGGTGGTGACTCTCCCACCCGATTCTGCAACTTTGACGCTTGTGCTGTGTTCGGTTCTCGAATAAATGTGTGTGTGGGTGAGAAGAGTCCCCGGGACTCTTTTCACCCAAAATTTTTTGTTGGGACTTTTTTCTCACCCCATATTCGCCACTATACTATCTGGGACCATGATTGTGCTGAAACTTACTACTACACCATCACAATTTTGATTATCCAAACTTAAATACTAACAAACTGCGCTTCTTTCCACTAGCTGATTAGGATAACTTTACAGATGACATTTCTTTTCAAGCATGCTGCACACAAACTCAACCTGACTGATCAGCTGGCTCTGCTGTGAACAAGACTTTGTGTCAAGCAAACCCTGCTTAGTTGCCATGTTTGTTGCATTGGAAACTGAAACCTGGACTGAGATCCCAATATCAACAGTTCTGCCAACAAGCATCTGGCCAGCATCCTACATTACGCACTGAGTCCCTACTCAATCTTGGAGATTATACAATCCAGCAGCCTGCTTTCTTGGATTGCAGATTGTCTGTCCCACTACCCTTAGAGAACAGTTGCTTTTGTCGGTTGAATTTTGCAGCAACCTGAACTATCACGTTTCAAGATTGTAGTCCAAGACTGCTTATAACTCTTAGAGAAAAGGGCAGCAATTTTGCTCACAGAATGTTGAGCTTAAATATCTTTGCGTCTGCAGAACTGCACCTGCATGTACCACCATTTCCGGCCCCTAAAACTCTTAAACATAGGGTTGCGCTGCACACCAACAACTTTCATCCTGACAGAAAAAAAATAGTGCATTTTTGATGTCTAATATGTTTCTTGTGCATTTTGTCTAAAAATGTCTGGTGTGCTCCATCCAGCTGCCAATTGCCATTCCATAGGCTCCACACCACTGACATCCTCCACTGGTCTGCTCCATACAGGGATCGAACCTGTGACCTTGGCGTTATTAGCACCACGCTCTAACCAACTGAGCTAATGGAGCCCTGCAATGGCTGATGGTTCGAGAAAACCCGTTTATAACTTAAACAGTACTACAACCGAAATCCACCTTTTGCTTAGCTGCTTAAGCAAAAGCTGGCTCAATCCATGCTCTTTGTTTTTTTTTAGCCCTCAGTGTCATTTACTTGACTTTGCTCTTGTCTGCAGACAAATTGTAAAAATAAAAGCTGTCGCCGTTGTCCTCACACTTTCCCTCATCGACTAAAACACAATTCATGCTTTCTGGCCTTCTGGTGCACATAATTTGGTCCTGTCACATCTTTTTGATGATATTTCATTCTGACATCATGAGCCACAATCTGCTGTCAATAAAAAAACTGGAGCAGTAGTACTAGAGCAGCTAAGTATAGGCTAAAGACATCATTACCTACTGCGCTGATTGGCTTGCTTGTTAGCAAAAGGTCAAATGACTTGGTGGTGAAGGCAACAATAGAGTTACTGCCCTTCAAGACAAGCAATAAGGCACTGCTGTGTGCACAGAGTGCAGTAGCCGGGATTCGAACCCGGGTCGCATGCTTGGAAGGCAGGCATAATAACCACTATACAACTACTGCAACTGCCCATCAGACTGCTCTTGTGCTACACAATGGTCTCAACCGTAATACCTCTAACTTTGCAGAGCTCTATGAAGCTATTATTGGTTGCAATTTCCCTGTTGTCCATCCGCAAAATACGAACTGGTCTCTGCACAGTCTGTTCAATTAAAGCCATCACTACTAATAGTTCGGCTAACGCATGCAACTTGCATTGAGACTGGCGATGCCATGTGGCACCTTGATAGATCTGTGATCAGAACGAGTCTTTCAATGTCATCACCAAGTTTGCTGGAAACCCTAACCCTAAGCAAGCGCACCTTCTTTTGTGAGTCTAATCCCAAATGTAGAGTTTCACCCAAAGAAGTGCACTTATCTTCAATGTCGCGAATCTCCTTGATATAATCAGGAATAGACTGATTCGCGCGTATCGCTAATGCCTTATACGTGTCCATGACCAAACTATCCATCTTGCAATTAGCAGGATCCTTTGTACGTTGAAGTTCCGCCCATAGCTCAGCAGGAGTGGCAAACCCAGAATAGGAAATTTGCATTGACCGTGTCAATCCACTTCTGATGGCCCGCATAGTCCTCTGAACCGCATCTGCATTGTCCTTTGCGCGGCAATCTAGGGTCTGCCAGATCTTATCCAACTGTTCAAACTGCTGGTAGACTGCTTTCCACTCTTTGATTGTTTGAGCTGATGGGACTTCATCCGCTTCAACAGCTTCCGCGTCTTCGTTATTGTCGTTGCCATCATCGTCTGACTCTGGTGACAGACACTATAGTTTTCCCGCTTTTGTCTGGTAACAACGCGAGCTGCTGCAACAATGCCTCCAGCCGGTTTGGGCGAACGTGCTTGTTTACGAAATGGGACAAACTTCGTGTCCAGAGTTCTTTCGTTCAACTGACCTATCTCCGTCAATGTCAGACATTTCCAGACTGGATAGTTAGTGTCACTTAAGAGGATGCGCTGATTCTCTCTGGCTTTGCGTCTTGGTCTTTTGACATGCTTTGTTTTGGAGAACAATAACACAATCTGACGGCGTTAAATTCAAACAATGGCGAGAAGCCTCGAAATCACCTCTGCACAAGAGATACTTCTTAACACCGGAAATCTGCTTTTGAAAGCAATTTTGGTGCAGGCCGTCACATCTGAGGACGTGATCATTGCGCACAATGATCCAACCAAACATACTCTTTTCTGCATACTACATAGCTTAGAGATAACTATTTATTGAATAAACAACTACTAAAACATAGAGAAGACTTTCTATTATGAGTTCGACGACGTTGGGTTTGCTCTTGTGTGATCTATATTTAGCAACACTACTATCATCACAACAACACACGTAGATGCAAACCTACAGAAAAACCGCCAGAGTTTTGTTACATGATCAGTAGGATTGTAAATCTACAGAGCATTCTGCAACTTGACACTGGGGAGTAATGATCAATGTCCTGTCAAACCACAAACAAGTCAACTGCTTCAGCGCCCCAAGGCGCTTGTCCACAAAACTTGGTGATGACATTGAAGGACTTGTTCTGATCACAGATCTATCCAGGCGCCACACGGCATCGCCAGTCTCAGTGATAACTACATCTGAAACACCTGAAACTTTGAGGCCTCAAATGATCAAACACTTTGATCTCGCCGAAAAAAAGAAGCCAAACAGCCTGCTCATTCATAATGCACATCACAACATAAGCCGAGCTGTTTGGGCTCATAACTTATCATAATCGGTAGGTGACGCAGCACCGGACGATCCAGCCACTAGATGTTGTATGGCTAAGAGACAGCTTATAACTCTCAGGGGAAGGGGCGGTGGACGTTGCTCGTGCACAAGCTTGCTTCCGCAGAAGCGACAAGGGTAAAGTATTGTGCACACGCACACTTCTCCGCATGTTTGTCCCTTTTCCGGTGAAGAACATTTCCTCCTATTTATACCTTCAGAACTCTGAAACACGGGGGTGTTTCCTAAGAACTCTAAGGCCACTCCGCATGCCTACAGATTCTAACAGAGTTTTGACCTTTCAAGTGTCTGAATGAGGACCATGTTTCTGTTTCAGAGTGCTGAGGAGCCAGCAACAAGTCTACTTTCTCACTTGCAACAGCCTTGAGTCATGTGAGGATCTGGTAGCAGGGTTCTCCAATGATCAACCTTTGGCAATAAGACCAGACATTGATTGTTTCAGGGACATTCATGGTTTGAGAGAAACCTTCAATACTTCATTTTGGAACCCGTAAACATGATCTTTTACTTTATTTAAGCACCCTTTGTTGGCAAATCCTGAGAAGTCAAATGTACAGGGGGGTGTTACAAATGCCAATTATAAAGAGACCAAAGAGATCAAGGAAAATCCATTCCTCTTAATACCTGCCACTCCTTGGTCAAGAACTGTTCCATCAACTTGAAGGTCTGTAAAATATTTTTCGAATTGTCACCAATAGTCAAGCAAAATTGCAACAACAACCAATCCATGTTTGACTGCCCCCCGAGTTACATGAAGGACAGAAATTTGGCGTTTGCTCAAAGGCTTATTTGGCTTGAAGCAAACTAGTTTGCATTGGTATTGCAAGTTATGTTCTATCCTTGTTGAGCTTGGTTTCTCACAGACATTTGAGGAGCCTTGTTTCTATGTCAAAGTAGTTGATGGGTTAACAATATGGGCCTTGTTCTGCATCAATAATATTCACATTGTCTGCCATGAATTGATTGTGAATTGAGTGGTTGCTGCTGCTGCGTCGGAGTCAAAAGTAGAAGTCAAGTATCAGGGAAGTTGTGAATATCATTTGGGAATTGAACTAGAATATGTGTCAGATCAAAGCTATGTCTTCACCAATCGGTCTAGAAAAGTGTAGTGGGATCACTACTCTCATGGAGACAAGTGCTGATTATTCTTTTCAGAGAGACAACAAACAACCCTTGGATGTGTCCAAGTCTCATTAAGTGTGAGTTTGCAGGCACCTGTGATTGCGAACCAGCCAACTCTGCGGAATTGGAAAGTGCCAAACATTGTAAAGCATTCTTATGATTGGGGCATTGTTACTTTCATATGCCAAATACTATTCCAAAGTAGATATATTGGATTAGATTAACCCATTGGATGGGCAGCACATGAAAGTTGGTCAAAATGACCAACAAAAAATAAACACATCTGCGGGCACCATGCCAAACATAGCCGAATCCCCATTAAACTTTGCGGAAATTTTTAGAAAGTGATGACAAGTAAGGTACTGGGAAAATCTGCTTTTTAAGAGAAAAAATGTGCAAAATGCCGCCCATGCAATAATGAGTTAACAGATGCGTCTGAGCTGGAGAAAGGATGCAGGAAATTCAAACTAGTTGGATTTTCAAGCTCATGGGAAAATCTGCAGTATTGTTTTGTAACCCAGAATTTGTGGATAAACACATTGCTTTCTCTTGCAAAAGATTTTAATATCAATATGACAATGTCAGTAGCTGGATTCAGTGACAATACAGCTTTTGTTGAGTGAGTGCACGAGAACAAAAAAAACTGAATCTAGCAAGTGAATGAATGTAAGGTAGTGGAAAGTGCAGGGTGTAATTGATTGCAATCACATTTCCTGACCCTTTAAACAATTTGGATATTGAAACCAAGTTGTTGGTCTGCCAAATCTTTGTTGGTCATTGTAGACGTTCTGGTATGACATATTTACATGTTCTCCAAGGAGAATTAACTGAGAAACAGTCAGATGTTTGTTGACCAAAGTTTGCTTGGATATTGCATTGGGGGAGTTTATCTAGACAGGCAGCAGCTACAAGTGAAGTCTATTTGTATTGTTCAGAACTGGGGGAGGGTTGGAATCTGTAGGTGTGCAAAGCATGACTTTTTGATGTCCTAGCAGCACCCCCCTGTGTTTCAGATAAACATGTGGATAAGTGTGTGTGTGCACGATACTTCACCCTTGTTGCTTCTGGGGAAGTAAGCTTGTGCGCGAGCAATGTACACCACCCCTCTCCCTGAGAGTAATACTCTGCCTCTTAGCCATGCAACACCTAGCAGCTGTGATTGTCTCATGCTGCGTCACCAAACTGATTACATTATTGTAACTCTTATGATTCTGTCTCTCATGATCTCAAGTCGTTACTGGTCAAGCCCTTGCGCATTCTAAACCCTTGCGCCTTCTGAGCCCGTAAGTCTTTTTATTGACTATCTGGTTCTAATATAGCTCAGAACCCCATCAACAACCTTTCTGATAAACTCTGCCATCCTTCAACAGAACTACAGCAACCAAAACACCTTATTTTGTATCAGGGTCATGCAGTTATGCTGCCAGGAACATATGAAAGTAATACAATAAGTCATGGCCCTAAACTCTGGATTTCAAGATTATATCAATCCAGTCCCGCTCTTATTTTTCAATGATGGAAAAGAAGTGCCGCAGTCCCAAGTGCCATTCAGACATTGTTCTCATGTACTTCTAAATGAGTTTTGGGGAGGGGCTGGATTTGAGGAGAAGGTTCTGATTGTGAATTTCAACACAGAATTTTGGAGCACTGGCAAGAATCATTGTTTGACCTGCAGGCTGCAACTGCCAAGACAACAAGGAGAGGCAGTGCAAATGGATTCATGGACAAGTTCAAAGAAAGCTTGCTGTGAATTACTTAGTAGCAAGAAATTTGGGTTATCAACCAACTCCAACCAAACTAGTATCACAATTGAAAACCCTATCATGAGCAGAGTGGGATTCGAACCCACGCCTATTACTAGACTGCAACTTGAGTGCAGCGCCTTAGACCGCTCGGCCATCTGCCCATATGAACACTTTGTGACTTAGTAATACAAGTAGCTCAATTTTTCAGAAAACGGGCTACGTCTGCATCTCTCTTAATCACTTTGAATTCCAGTGGTCAGTCATACTTCAACATTAATTTTGTTAAAAAAAAAGAGTCACAAGCATACACTTTTTTTAAAATTCTTTTTTGGTTCAAAAATCTTGAGCAGTTGAATTCCCATTATATGAACTCTCCTTCTTGGAGTCCTTTCCAGCCGCTTTTTCCTCCTTTTCACGGTTTAAATCAGCCATTGATTTGAATCTGGATTCATTTCGTTTCTCAGCGGCGGCTCTTGCATCGTTTACTGTATTTGATGCACTTTGTTGTTGTGGATGATCACCAGTCAGAGTTGCACGTTGTTGGGAAGATGGTGTGCGAGCGCGTAATTGAGATGAAAGCCAGATGAACAAGAGGGAAATCCACGAGAATAAAATCTGGAAAGGTGTCAACAGAGTCGATACTATTCCTGAAGAAGATGCTGGATATGCGCTTGATTGAGACAAAGAGAATTTGACAAGGAGGGATGCAGATGGAAGGAGGTCGAGATCTTATTGGCAAATAATAGCACGTTATGTGGACGTTATAAACTAGAATGCAATATTAAATCAGAGTGAAATCTGGGCTCACCTTTCAAACTCCTTTCCTCATCAGAAATAGAAAAAAACCTGCTTGGGTGGACTTGTACGATTTCGAAAGCGGCAATGGATGAAGTGGAGGCCAAAGTTTGCTTAATAAACTCGCGGACAGAGGCAAGAGTGTCCGATGCAGCGAATTTGGAACGAATATTGGATCCATCAGGCATTCTGATGGATAGGGCGGAAGAATCGTAGCTAAATAATGAAACATTGTGGTGAGTGGGTTTCTCCATATCCAACGACTCAACGAAAATAGATCCACCGACAATGGCAGCACGAATTCATTTCCACAAAAACAAGACGCGATGGAAGGTTTTGTCTTACATGGGGGCTGGTTTAACTGTGTTCACGACACTAGTACTGCCCTGTTTCTCTGCAACCGAAGAATCCACAATCTTGCGCGTACGATATTCCTTTTTCTTGACAACCAGAGAGCCACCACTTTTAGGAAAACCAAGACTAGCCAGAGTTAAAGACGCCTCTTCCTCCAGACTAAACACTTTCAGCGGGTAGGGCTGAACCAGATCAAAGTCTGCAACAAAGCCCGCCTTAATAATGTACTGCCGAACGACACTCAGAGAGTCAGCGGGGTTGAACTGTGCCTTGACGGGGTTGACCGAATGCGACAGTTTGATGGCCAGCGTCAGCGTCTCTTCGCCCGCTGCCGCCGGACGGAGCCCCAGGTGCGCCGCGCCGAACGCGCGCAGGCCGGCGTCGCTCGTCGGCCAGCGCACAAAACCCGTCCGCGCGCCGCCGACGACCGCGTGCAGCGCCGGCACCGCGCCGCGCGGAAACGCAAACACCGCCGCAAACTGCGCCGCCGCCGCCGGCGCCGCGCCCAGCGACAGCAGCACCACGCCGCCGGCCCCCGCGCGCGCCTCGCCGAGCACGACTCGCTCGAACTGCGTCTGCAGCTGCCCCGTCTCCGCGCCGCCGTTGCCGACGAGGACAACCAGCGGCTTGTTGCCCTCGAGCGACTCCGCGATCGCCGCGTCCAGTCGGCTGGCAGTGTGCCAGACAAACGCCATTGCTTGAAGTAATTTTTAAACGGAGTCAAAAAAGTGCATTCTTAAGAACAATAGTTCCAAGTTTGTTGATACGGAGGTCAGGTATCAAGAAGCAATGACTAAGTAAGTCGCAGCTTATTAAAGGAAATTTGCTTGATTTTAAGCTGTCAAACTTACTTATTTTAAACAAACTATCAATATATACACCATTATCTTTCAAAGAAAACATAACAACGTGGCCGAGCGGTTAAGGCGGTAGACTAGAAATCTACTTCCCTCTGGGAGCGCAGGTTCAAATCCTGCCGTTGTCGTTTTGACCCAATCACCTATTGAATTATGCTTGTTACCCCAAATCATAGAACATTATCAATCCATGCACTCAAATTTGTAATATTGTATTGAATAGAAACGAAGAAGAGGAATGCCTCATAAAGAAATAGAAGCAGGATCCTACGGGGCTATCACCCTCTATGGCGCTGCCTTCCAGCAGACTTGGACCGAGCCTATCTCAGAAAACACTTCTTGAAACTCATGTTGCAGCAGCAAAAATAAACAGCCAAATAACGAAAATGTGAAAATCAAGACTGCAACTTCAAAGACGGACAAATCAATGGCCACAAATTGCATTGCAACAGCAAGCAAGAGTTCCAAGAGCAGGCATTCTGGCACGAGTGTTGCTCAATGCAACGGCAGCAGGCATGTATCCATTCATAAATGCGCGCATAAAATACTGTTGCGACAGATTCCCATTTTTTCTCACGCCATTCCCAAGTCGATACATGAACCCAAGAACATAAAGCGCCGGAGGAGTCCCAGCCTCTTCAAACCACCCAGTAGCATCGGATTTTCTTCCGGTGGATGTTACCTTGTTGAAGCACAAAACACCCAAGTTGTACATGGCGTTTTGTGTGGCCTTGTTTGGCTCGCCTTCTGCGCAAGCCAAAAAACTCTGGTATGCCCTTTCTGCGTCTTTCTTGCAGCCACCCAATCCGTTTTCATACGCGAGGCCGAGATAAAAGCTGGATTCACTATCTCCTTTTGAAGCTGCGTCTTTAAAGTATTGAACACCAAGGTTGTAGTCTTGTGATGTTCCGTGACCGTTCCAGTGGCATTTACCCAACGTGAAGATTGCATTGAGGTACCCTATCCAAAGTTTGAATAAATATCGAAGCTCAGAAAAACCCAAAGAATAGCATCTGCTGCCCTTTTGACCCACGAGAATCCAAGCTTCTCATCTTGCTTCACACCTTCCCCAGCAAGCAATCTGTTTGCAAGAGAAAGCTGCGAAATTACAAATCCCCCTTCAGCCGCTATCGTTAGGAGCTCCACAGATCGTTTAGAATTCTTCTGAACGCCTTCTCCGTTGAGGTAGCAAAGAGCCAGGTCGTGTGTTGCTGCGAGGTATCCCTTTTCAGAAGCTTCCTTGTTCAGCTCGAATGCTTTCTTGGGGTCTTTGGTGATTCCAGCGCTTCCGTTAGAGTAGAACACTGACATTTGGTGAAGGCCAAAGGGATCTCCTTCATCCGCAAGAATCTGCATTTGTTGTGCAAGTCGGCTTTGAAGAATATCCTCGCGGGAAAGGTGTGGGTTTTCGTGGTGAAACTGGGCAATGGAGCCGAAATCCAATTTTTCCATCACTGCTTGCATCCTCATCACACCATCACTCAAACCTTCACTATTTGCAAGACCCATCAAACGTAAGACGAGATCGACTTCAGATTCACTACCACCGTTGGAGTCATCCTTGGACCCAACTTCGTCATCCTCCTCGTCCTCATCTTCGTCACTATCATCGTCATCATCCGAGTACATACTCAAAAACTCTCCCGCTTGCTCGTTTCCTATAAAAGTTTGTGAGCACCGAAAGGCGGAGGAATTTTTAACATGACACAAAAACAAACCTCCATCACGTGCCTTCTTGATCCACTCAACGGCAGCCTCCATATCCACACCGACCCCATTTCCTTGCAAATAACGTAACCCCACATACAATTGAGACTGATGATACCCACCCTCCGCGGCCTTCTTGAACCACCCAAACGCAGTGCTCTGGTTCTCTAGCACACCCGCCCCAGTATTGTAACAAAGTGCGAGATCGTGCATGGCACCGACACACTCTGCATCAGCAGCACGACGGAACCATTCAATGGCCTTTTGGGGGTCTCGAGGTCCATGAAAACCGGACTGATAATAGGTTGCCAAGAGGTGCCAGCCAACGGGGTCAGAAGTGGATTCAGCGTATTCCTTGATGCGTTTGAACATTTTCTTGTGGATGGGAGGCATCACTTGGTGGAGTGTTGCGCGTGGGTTTTTGGCAAGGGCTTCGTTTTGGAGGGTTTGGAGGCCGAGTTTGTGGGATAGACGGTTGTGGAGAATGTATGGCTCGATAGTGTTGAGGGGTCCAAACTCGTCCTTGTCTCCTTCATTATTTTGTGGTGGGAGTAGTTCAAGTTGGGTGGCGTTGCGTTCTCTGGGTTCCCCAGTGGTTTCCGGTGTTGCAATAACAGGAGTTTCATGAACGAAGCGGCATCGATCGCCAGCACGGCATCCTCTTGCCGTGCGGAAGAAGTGGCATGGAACTTGTGGTGGCATTCCTTTGAATTTGCGGAAGTTTTTTTTTATGAAGGAGAAGGTCTGACCCCCACGCGCCAAGGGCCCTTTCTTTCATTCACAAAATATTGATCCATACTCTTCACATTCTGCAACTTGTTGAAAGAAGCAACATGCACAGACTGCATGCACGTAGTCCTCTCTGGCGCAGTATTCTCCGTAAACGGCAATCGGTCTGCAAACGCCAGTCTACCAACAATTAACAGTTTCGTAACAGTCGCTCTTTGCTTTGCATGGCAAACACCATCTTAAGAGTCTCGTCTGTTACAAGTCCAAAACACTGTCTGACCCCTACGCGATTTGAACGCGCAACCTTTCGCTTTGGAGACGAACGCGCTACCGTTGCGCCAAGGAGTCATGTTACTCAAAGTTAAAGGAGTCATATTAGTCTGAGTTAGGGAAATCATTTATGATTCCAACTGAAAAATCATATGAACTGAAGTCCAATTTCGCTAAGGAGTCATATTTGGAAGGTTGGCACCACTTGAAACACAATTTTGTGCTATAAAAACCCAAAAGAGTAAACCCCGAGCTTGTCAATCGCGAGATGCATAAGACAGCCACAAATTGTGTTTGCAATTACAAGTTTTTTTTTTTTATTATACATATCCACCATGTTCAGCATCAAACCGATCCAAATCTTCCTTCATCAAATCCCATTCGCGATCTCCCTCTAAAGAAGGAGCCGGAATCTTATCCCAAGCTTCACTGAATTCATCCCTCATTCCAACACCGCCAGCAGCGGACCCCGATCCCCGAGACCCACTGCCTACAGAACTACTCCTCTGTTTCGAACCAGATCGCGGGACAGGTGCATGTGGGTCATCGTAAGATGGATCAGGTCGGTACCATCCTTCCTCGCGAGCTTTTTTATGCCGGTCGCGGTCTTCTTCTATCCGTCGCATGATTTCTTTTGACGTGAATGTCCGTTCTGCAGGCCTGTTTTTTGTGTGAGTGGTAAAGGAGAAAAAAACAATGGACAAGTACTGCTTACGCGATTGCAGGCGCCCGAGACAATAACTCATTTATTCTGGTTTCCAGTAAAGAAAGACTTTCTGCTGGGAAAATAGATCTGGCTTTCCAGGCTTTGATGCACTGTTGTTGTTGTTTGTGTTTTGTTTTTTTTTGGTTGTAATCAATTGTTTGTTGGTGAGGTTGCTTTAAAAAAGATCTCAAGTTTACCTTCTTAACCTGAGCTGCATTCACAGGTTCCTTATCCGGCACGATTTCAGCCACAATATCAATCAACGCTCCTCCAACAAGTTTGATCCATTCCTTCTGCCGCTTTTGACAGATTGAATCCAAAATGTACAAGAATGGCAGCCGGTTCAGCGTCGATGTTGTTGAAATACGTTCTCGAATGACTTGGAACAAGATGGTTGCGTGCGGTCGGTGTGGTCGCTTCAGGGCAAAGCCAGACAGTTGGGCAATGATTTGTTGGGATGTTGAGATCCGGTCCAAGAGGGCTTTAAACTCGGCTGATGATGCAATTCAGGTGATGGATTGAGGCGGATTCAGCTAGATTTACCTCTGCATTCGAATCCGTCTACTTCTTCTGCTCCGCTTTCATAGTCAGACATTTTTTATCAAGTCTTTTCTTTTTATTTTCAACGAATTTAAATCCCCACCCCATCTCATCAAGAAGGCCCCCTGCCATATAATATAGTCGTGTATAAAAAAATCATCAATCATAAGTAAAAGGGCTTAATATCTCCTTGCCCAAATCCAATCCCACACTTTGGACACTTTCGCTGCCGCGAATTTACCAAATCATCCAAACAAGTCTTGCAAAATGTGTGCATACATTTCAAGAGAATATGAGATTTAAAATTGTTGCTGCAACTTGAACATTTAACTAAAAGCTGTGTGGGTAAAGTAATATTTCAGAACAACACAACAAAATAAAGGGAAAAACAACAAGGCTTCTGCCAAACCTTGAGATCTTCGTTTTCTTGCTGAAGATGAGAGTCAGCCATTTCACTCGTCTTTGGCTGATTGTCAAGCCGCTTCTTTAAAACATCAATCTTCTCCAAAAGTCGTTTTTGGGTATGCGATTCCTCTGCCAACTGTTTCATCTTATCTCCTAATACGCGTTCAGCCTTGGTTGAAAAAAAATGCGTTTTTAATGTCTCTCATCTGTGTGGTTGCGAAATTTCGGCATTTACCTCCGTAAACTTTGCATGCAGTTTATCTAGTTTCTCAACCAAATCAGATTGTTTCTGATTCAGCTCAGTGACTTTCCGCCGATGTACATCTGCAGCTACAGTTTTTGTCGCCAACTCTTTTTCCAGTGCTTGCTAAAAGACAGAAAAAATTATGGCAAAAGCAACCTGACATCCCTCTCTCTAAAACGCACCAATTGAACATTAAGACCACGCTCGCGTTCTTCGAGTTTTCGAATCTGTTCCAGTTGCCGTTCTGATTGCCTTTTCAGAGCAATTACTTGGTTATTGATCATATTTCGTTCCTTTGTAAGCCGTTCACACTTTTGATCAAACTTGGTTCGCTGCATAATAGGGACGAACAGATTAAAGACAGAAAAAAAATATATAATTGCATCTCATACTTGCACATACCTCACTAATCAACTTTATGATTTGGTCTTCCTTCTCAGCGAGATTAAACACCTTCCGTTGATTTTGGGTTTCCAAATCAGTCCATGCTGCAGAAAGCATTTCGATTTCTTGAATCAAGCGAGCTTCACTCTAAACAACAATCGCGAAGAAAAAAGAGGCATGAGCAAAGCCCACAACTTTAGCAGCAAAGAAAAAAATAACCTTTTGGTAAAGTTCAATCTTCACTTCCAAATCAGCAACAGTTTTACTCGCTTCCGGGTTCAAGGAGGCCAACTCTGCTCGAACTCTTTCTAGTTCAGATCTCAAGGAGCTTTCAGAAAACAAAACTTCTTGTTTTTCGCGCATGTCTCGGGTCGCATTTTCAAAGGATCTCAAAAGGCGTTCCAGTTCATTTGCCTTTGCTTCAGAGGCACTGATTATTTCGTAAAAGTTAACAACCGGTTCTAAGGAAACAGCGGCCGAATTGAAAAAAAATAAGCATACTCGAGTCGCTTCTTCAGTTCCGAGAATACATTTTCGTCGGTTTCCATTGCCTCTCCTTCTTCTCCGCCCAGAAAGAACTCACGAAGAAATGAGTCTGCATCATTGGCCACGAGCTTCATTTTTAACCGTTCGATTTTACTCTCCAGCTCTTGAATTTTACTCTAACAAAAAAAAAAGTGTCCATCAGTACATCCCCATGAAAGAAACAACCCCCCAAAAAAACCTTTTGTGATCCAGCTAAAAACATAACTTCCTTGTGCTGATGCACTTCAAACGCGTCCTTTTCTTTTTGCAGTTGCGCTTGTTCTGCTAAATTGTCGCGATGCGTTCGAACTCGTGCTAGATCCGTTTCCATCTTTTTGAGTTCGTTTTCAAGAACTTTCCTGCGAGCAAGTTCTTCACTCTAATCCCGAAAAGCTTCTGAGCTGATAATAACGTGACCCGAAAATGATGAAAAATGCAAACCTCGATGGAATCCATGAATTTCCTTTGATCCGCTTTTAATTCAGACAATTCAATTTGTAAATCATCGGCGCGTTTTTTATACAGCAGAGATGATTGATTCGCCTGTTCCAACCGCGCTTCCAATCCCAATACGACGGACTGGCGAACCAGTGGTTCCCCCTGTTGGAATCCCTAAAGCATTATTTTTCAGAATTTCGGTCCGTAAGGAAAAACTAGAAATGAATTCTTCCAATCCACAGAATTCTCACATTGTTGATTTTGTACGATTCAAATTGTTGCGATAGTTCCAGGTTTTGAGCAGTCAGTTGTTCAATTTCTTTTAGCCGGGATTGACAGAGGAGTTCCCATTCACTTGAAGCGGCGGCCGATGCTGCCATAGAAGCTGCGTCCGCCTCATTTGCAATGAGCGATGTACTGCTTGATCCCGCCGATCCAAGTATTGCTCCTTGTTGATTATGTTGTTGTTGCTGTTGTGAGGATCCATTCGGCTGTTGTGTCGGTACAGGATCCGCGGCCAAACGAAGTCGATCATACTTGCGGTCTGATACAATTTTGGCAGCTTTAACAGTTTCAAGTTCCGTGAGCAGTTCTTGAATTTGATTGGATTGAAAAGCGTTTGTTGTTTTAAGGTCCGTGTTCTACCAAAATTGATGTAAAGGACAAAAACACGAATGAAGCTGAGAAATTATAATATGTATCTGCTGAAAATTCGTACCTCGGAAGAAAGTGTATGGCATTGAGACCGTAGCCTGTCAAGCTGCTCACCACCAGGTGCCCCAGTCGATGACATCAAAGAAGCGACCTTCGCGATAGATTGTGATAAATTGGACCGGATAGAATCCAGGGACTGGTTGATTGTAGTTGGTGCCGCGCCTTGTAATATTGCAGTCACAAATGATGAATCTTGAAGGATATGTGGGATTAGCCCCAGCTCAGCCAGAAAAAAAGCGAAAACAAGCCCACCAGAGTTGATGGCGCCGCCCGCCTTTAGGTCCAGCCCGGGTATTATGGATAGATCGGTAGAAATCTGTGAATATTTGGCGCAGTTGCAGTTATTGTTGTTTGTTTGTTGTTGTTTTGCCCCACACGACGCCCACACACACCT
The DNA here is from genome assembly GCA_025765595.1 of Obelidium mucronatum. Classification (NCBI taxonomy): domain Eukaryota; kingdom Fungi; phylum Chytridiomycota; class Chytridiomycetes; order Chytridiales; family Chytriomycetaceae; genus Obelidium; species Obelidium mucronatum. The sequence continues at coordinate 75,310 of JAIVFH010000114.1, read as the reverse complement.
GGCCCAGCGCCAGCACGAATGCGCGCACGCACCCGTCGAAGTCGCGCTGCCTGTCTTCCAGCGCCTGCGCGCGCGCCACGGCCTCGCTGTGCAGGCGGCGGTACTCGAGCATGCGGCGGTAGATTGCGTTCTTTGTAAATGCGACCGTGGCGTCCTGCGATGTTTTAGGCGTTGTTTTTAGTTGATTTGGTTTTGGTTTTGTTTTTGTTTGAGCAAAGACGAAACAGCGAAAGAACGAAAGAGACTCGCACCGCGTCCGCCAGCCGGCTGCGCACATCAAAGTCGCTGTCAGCGTCGTCGGCCTCTGCCCGCGGCGCTTTCGCTGCGCCGCTCTGCGCGTTTGGCTGCAGGAAAAGGCGCTTCATTTGATGCAACAAATAAATAAAATAAAGTAAAATAAATAAAAAATGTTATTATTGTAGTATTGTACAATACAAATTCAAAGACGCTTCAGGTCCTTTTTCATTATCTCATAAGAAAAGCGACTTGCCCGTTTTTCAGTCATACACATTGACGGTGAAATATTGTCCGGCGAATAGCCAAGACGCTTGTAGAAACGCATTGCCCCCTCATTCTTTTTAAACACGGTGAGCATAGACTTTCGCAATCCAAAGAACAAGCCAATTTGCTCGTGAAAATTCATGAATATTGATCCCAAGCCTGTATTTCGAGCTTCTGGAATCAATTGGAGTTCCATACTGGGAGGTTTCTTGCGGCGTTAATCAAAATGTACATCAAAAACTATAGTTGTAGTGTACCAGTAGATTACAGGAGCTTTTCCATCGCCATCCATTCCCCCGTCTTGATCATCATATGAATCTTCCATACAGCAAACGTAATACAAGTAGCCAAGTGGGATATCTGATACATGAGGCACATAGTCGGCGGAAGCAATGACGGATGAAATAACAGGAGCTTCTGAATTGCCATCGGACTGATTGCTTGCTCGTTTGAAGGCAATAATATATCGACCGTTCTTGTCACTCATTTCTCTCTTCTTTGTCCTGTCTGACCATCCGGTATCCTGAGCATCAACATACCTGGTAAAAGTTCGATTGGCAGCAGAGTTAGAGGAGCACCCTTGCAACTCCACAAGGCAAATCAAAAAAATACTCAACAGCGTGTACAAGTTGCTTTTGACCAAGTTGAAGCAAAACTCAAACAGTGGTTTTGGTAAATCGGCAAATGGAAAAAGGACATGGAAAACCGCTGGCGACGCGTTGGAGTTTGGAAGATGTGAATTCAAAGTTCTGATGACTTCATCGTTATTCTGGAGGTCGTTGGCGATTGAGACGAGTTTGGTGTCGCTCTCAATGGTCATTTATCTGTTTTCTTGTTTTTTTTTTGTTTTTTTTTCTGTTATCTTTATTTATTTCATAAAGTGTAGAATGTCAACATGCGAAAAGTGCACCCAGAATGAAGCCGTATTTAAAACGAGAGGGTCAGAGTATTGCGGGTGAGTTTGTGCAAAAAGCGTGTCTTTGGCCCGAGTATCTGAATCGACCATGTTCGTAGGGACTGTTTGAAACCAGACATGTTTGCACGATTCACGAAAGCTTTCTCAGCAAAAGGATCTGTCCTTCCTCGAGGAGAAGCAGTGTGCGTTGCTTGGTCTGGAGGACTTTCGTCAACGTTGCTCTTGAGTTACATGAACTCTTTCTTGAACAAGAACCTGAAGCAGAACGTTTCTCCTCGATTCTCTTCTGTGATTGTGTGTGTTGTCGATTATTCTTGTCTTTTGTCTGAGGACCGACGATTGGTACAAGTTGACTGTTTTTGTTTGCTTCTGGCATTTGTCTCATCAAGCAGCACCTCTGACAGATTGTTAAAGACGATATGAAGAAGATGCAATCGATCGTTGAATCTTGTAATTTCAAGTTTCTTCGTGTCCCTCTTGAATCAGCGTTTGAGAATGAGACTGGAAGTCTCGACAATTCTCTGGTTGCCGACTTATCTTGTATGTTTCCTGTTTTTACCATATGCTTTTGACGCGGTTTTTTAATGGGGTGCCTCTCTTTTGTTAGCGTCCGATATGCTGCGTCTAAAACTTCAAACATCCAAAGGATCTGTCGACTCAGTTTCCCAAACATTGAGTCTATTCTCCTCATTCCAAACTGTTCCAGCCACCAACCCCACAACTCCAATCACATTACTACACACCTTAACAACGCGACTCCTTCGACGCACAGCCACCTCAAACAACTGCACAACGCTCGTCACAGGTCTAAACGCTTCCTCCATCGCATCCATCATTGTCACTCAAACCGCGCTTGGAGGTGGATTCAATCTTCCAAACGAGATATCTCGTGAATACAAGGTTCCCAATTCAGAAATCATCACATTCAGACCTATTAGAGACCTTTTGTTTGCGGAAGTAGAGAAACTGATTGAATTGGACGGGATAAGCCATTTTCCGGCTGTAGCTTCAATGTGTGAGGGGCTTTTTGGTGGGGTCGTTGGGAGTGTTGGGACTGAAGGTGCGAGTGTTGCAAAAATGACGATTCAAGATCTTGCTGCCTGTAAGACCTTTTTTTAGATTTATTGTTCCCTCTCTTTCTTAATTTTTTTAACGTTGGCCTCCCCACCAGCTTTTGTGAAAGGGCTTCAAAGGGATTTCCCACATTCTGTGAGTACAGTCTCCAGAACTGCCTTTAAAATTCAAACTGGAGCGGATCAAGATGGATTAGATGTTTGTTTACTGTGTTCAAAGTATGTATTTAGTTATGTTATTGTTTTTTTTTCTCCATTAAAATGTATCTCTATTTTCTTTTTTATCAGTCCAATTCAACCGCGCTCTCAGAATTGGCGTGCTTCTCATACTACTTCCTCGTTGGTTGATATCATCCCTGGTCCGGCGGACTCAACATCTGAAGCCATCGTTCCGAAATCAGAAGTTTCTCAGCCAAGTGAAGCAAGCCCTACGGCAGACTCGTTACTCTGTTATGGATGCCAGCATGTGGGACGCGAAGCGAAAGTTCGGGAGCGTTTTGTTTTGCCTGGTGGAGACTGGTTTCTGGGACAGGTGAAGCAAAAGAAGGGAGTTTTTACGGAGACTTCATGTTGTTCAAATGCCGGTGGATGTGTGACGTCGTGTGCAGCACCGCCGAAACCTGTTCCAGTGGATGCACTTCGTGATAAGATTCAAGAGTTTTTGATTGACGACGGTGATGAATAAATTCTGACAAAGTGATGTTTTTAAATGTATGCTATGGGTTTCTGTTTTTTTTTTATTTTTTTTTATTTTCATTTTTATTTGGTTTTTTTGCATTCATTCATCACACGCGTATGATGTACATAATTCAATGCATTCCGACTTTTTTATAATCGAGAATATAAACCAAACGCGGAAGGAACCTCAACAACCAGTCCATCTGATTCATCTGCCTCTGATGAAACAATTTCACATTCAGTACATTCATCTCTGGAAACGCCATTCACCCACTGCAAGACCGCAAACTGGACCCTGTTTTTCCCCACAACCACCATTGGACTGTGCCATACCCCAACGCCGTACGTTACTCCTTGACCCCCGTTTGCAAGAAACGCCCTAACGCGACTCATATCGGGAGTTTCCTCTGTGATTCCTGCTCCTTTTTTGGGAGGAGCCACAATGACAAGATAAGCCGTATCAGGATCGTTTGCGCTGCTCAGCCCTAACGGCAAGAAAGTCTGCGTTGTGAAGGGATGGCGCTCCATAATGTGAAGAGGGAATAAACCGCCTGATAGTTTCCGGGGAGAGCAATCAAAGAGGGAGAGACGAGGTGCATTCGGTGTTGTGTAGGTTTGTGCGAGGACGGATATCGGTGAGTACTTTGTGGCGGTGCTTTGGTTCGCGGTAGTGGATTTCATGGTAGTGGCGTCGGCCGAAGAAGGAACTTCTATAACACTTCCAAAATCATTGAATGTTTTGGATGAAAGTGGTTCGAGTTTTATCACGCGAGGTGGCATGGAAAAACAAAAACAACCAAAAAAAAAAAAAAATGAATCCTTTTGAACACCTTGTTGACCTTGCATCTGGCGGTACATTCGCGTCTTCTCTTTCCCTTGACACATGAAAACTTATTTTTGTTTTGGCTCTCTTTGAATCCAGGCAGTGTCCTCTTTGCCACCGACGATTTTTTCCAGGTTGCAGAGAGTTTGATTCTTGAGAATGAACCCATTTGGGACGCAGACAAGTTCACTCCTTTCGGTTTGTTCAAAAAACACGTCAAACACCCTTCTTCAGTCTATTAACTTCCAATGAAAGGTAAATGGATGGACGGATGGGAAACACGACGCAAAAGAATCGAGGGTCATGACTGGTGTCTCATCAAACTTGGGTTAAGCGGCACCATCGAAGGACTACATATTGACACGGCTTTCTTCACTGGAAATCAAACACCGCGTGTGAGTATTCAGGCGGCTTGTCTCGATGCTGGTTTGTTTGTTTTTTTGGCCTTGTTCAAATGTCCATAGCCAGTCACGTTAAAACTTTGGTTCATAGAGCCCAAGTTGGTTCGAAGAAGCGAAATGGGGACATGCGCTACAGAATATGAAATTCAGGCAGCGTGTTCTCTTGAATCTGAAAAGTGGGATGAAATTCTGGCAATGTCTCCTTTGAAACCAGGCTATCCAAACGACCGCCACCATTACTTTCATGCACAAAGTAGCGGGAAAAGATACACCCATTTGAGGTATCAAAAAAAAAAATTCGAAAATACGCGGGGCGGAAATTTCCTGACTTTCCCCTTGCCCCTTTTTTAAGAGTTAACTATTTTCCAGACGGTGGAGTAGCTCGCCTTCGTGTTCACGGAACAGTCCAAAAAGACTGGTCCACAATTCCATCGACCCATCTAATAGACTTTCTCGCTCTCGAAAACGGTGGAACCCCTCTTTCATGTTCAAACAAACACTACGGCACGCCATTCAATCTCCTCAAAAAAACTGCCAGCGCAGGCATGCATGACGGATGGGAAACAGCAAGAAACCCGAATCGGCCGCCCGTTTTTTTGAAAGGCGCCGATGGACACTTGATTATGCCGGGCAAGGAGCAAGCCACCTTCAAGCTGGGAATGCCAGTTGAAGGAGGAGGAGTTCATGTGGAAACCATCATTGTAGATACGGCTCACTTTAAAGGAAACTATCCGGAAAGCATCTTGGTGGAAGGTTGCCATCTCGCAACCGGAAGCGAATGGCGGGAGGATGTGGTGATAGATTGGTTTGAGATTGTTCCAAGATCAAAGTGCAAGGCCAACACCAAACACAGATTTGACGTGTCTTCTCTCGATGCTCATCAACGGAAAACAACTCACGTGCGATTGACAGTGTTTCCCGATGGGGGCGTGGCCCGGCTACGTGTGTACGGTCGAATGGCTTCCTTGAATTCATGTACTCGGTCAGAGTTTGAGACGGTTCTGACGGAGATGTTTGAACCCGCGCCTGTTCTCACAGAGTTTTTGTATGCGGGGCGCCCTTACCCCAATGTCACTGCTCTTCTCGATCTGGCGGAAACAGTTCTCGTAAAAACCCCCCGCTTTTCTGAAAGTCAGTTGGTGGAAATTGTGAATGCACATCCAAGATTGGGGGCCAATAAGTTGACTGTTCTCAGTGAAGCGTCAAAGAGAGAACAAGGTAAGGGAAGCGAGGATGAAGACGTGAATAGAAAGTTGGCAGACATTAACGACAAGTACGAGGCAAAGTTTAAATTCAAGCTTGTTGAATTTGTGAATGGGAGATCTCGGTCGGAAATGGTGCCAGTTTTGCAAAAGCGTTTGGAGGAAGGAACGCGAATTCAAGAGCTCAAGAAAGGATTGCAAGCAATGGTGGATATAGCGCGTGATCGAATCGCGAAAAAAATGAGCTGTGTGTGAATTAAAAAAGTGGATTTTTATTATTTGATTTTCAACTGCCGCGATATGTTGAATAACCGAAGGGTGAGAGTAACAAGGGTATGTGAAAGTGTTGCTGGGGTTTTGAATCCAACGCCTTCACAATAAAAACAATCTCAACATATGGATAAAACACGCTCACGCCCTTTGTTTCAAAGCGCAGCTTGAAAGTAGTTGATTCCTGATCTAGAGCTACTTTATAGGGACTGTCTATTCTCCCATCTCCATTCGTCAAAGTAGCTCCCCCAACCGCATGCCAATCCCCGGCGTGTCCAACATTAAGCTTCTGCAACGACAGAGGGACTCCGGCTTCTGGAAGCCCAGTTGCAGTGTTCAAGACATGTGTGCTGATAGTTACAAGCATGGAATGATGTTTTTTTTGAAATGTTTTCTAAACGAGACCTTGCAGGATATGGTCGAACCCCGCCCAACTTCAAGTGGCCGAACGATTCCTTCATCGCTGTTTCGTTTGTGCTCAACGTAAGCGCAACCTCTGTATTAAGGAAGGCAAACAGTAAAAGTAAAAGTAAACTCGGGGGTCGAAAATTTCAACAGTATGAGGAAGGAGGAGAAAACACTGTATTCAACGGAGACAGTCACTCTGAAGTCTTCTTGAATGAGGTTGGTAAATTGTATTGGATTAATGGTCTATTGACAGGGCTGAGCTGTTGTAAATAGTGTCCTGGAGGTCAACCTCTCCCGCAACGCGATATGAATATGTAAGGAAGATATGTTCAGCGCATTTCCGCCCAATAATAATTCCTTTAATATCAGGGAATCTCAGTATGAGTACGGTTCCCGAGCTGGAGTGTACGTATTGTAATTCCAGGCACTTGGTTCTGATCATAGCCGTTCGTATAGGTGGAGAATACTGCGACTTTTCGAAGAAAAGGGATGGAAGTTCACTTGTTATGCAGTTGGAAAAGCCGTGGAATTAAATCCTGAACCTGTAAGGGCGATGGCGTCGGCTGGTCACGAAATCGCTTCTCACAACTACCGGTAAAAAAAAAAACTATATAGCCATAGATATAAAAACAGGGCATGAGCGTTTCTAAATTCATCCAACAGCTGGATTAATTATGCCACCTTGACAGAGGAACAAGAGAGATGTCATGTCCAACAGTGTATCAAGGTGATTCAAAACGCGATCGGAAAACCCCCGGTGGGATGGTATACTGGTCGGATATCACCGCGAAGCAGACAGGTATGAAAATCGGCATCTTGAATTTCCCTCAGTCAGGTGAGACGTTTTGCCCACTTTAGATTGTTGTCGAGGAATACCAAAAGCTCAAGCTTCCACTGTTGTACGACTCTGACGCATACAACGACGATATTCCTTATTATGTTGAAGGGGGCAGCCACTTGGTTATTCCCTATACACTTGACGCCAACGATATGAAGTTTTGTGTTCCACCTGGTTTTACGGCACCTTCAAATTTCTTTGAATACCTCAAAAATACTTTTGATGTTCTGTATGAGGAAGGGAAAAGCGGAGGTAGTCCCAAATTCATGAATATTGGGTTGCACTGTCGATTGGTGGGAAGGCCAGGCCGAATCGCAGCTTTGAAGCAGTTTATGGATTATGGTGTGTGCTGTATTTCCTTTTTTTATTATATATATGTTGATTGTACTTATCATTCCTTTATCGTTGGACTCTTTTAGTTTCTGGATTCGAGCGCGTGTGGGTTTGCACTAGGGAGGAGCTCGCGCATCACTGGCTAAAGACTGTTCCTCCTGCTCCACCAAAGAGTTTGCTGTGATTGTAAATATTGAATAAATTGATTCATCGCGTCTCAAAGAGTTTGCTGTGATTAATTGTGTAAATATTTATTGAATAAATCGATAAAAGCAGATAAAAACAAATGATCGCCTTCGAGACGCTGCCAGCGGAAGTCGTGCAGGAGATTCTAGTCCACCTCCCGATCGACGGGTTCCTCGTTTGTGTCGGGCTTGCGCACCGCACGCTTGCCGCCGTGCTTGCGCGGTTTTCGTTCGCGCGGCGCCACGTGCGGCGGCGGCATGCGGCGAGTTCTGCGGCGTCGATGTGGGCGTTTCTCGACGCGGCGGGCGTCCGCGGCGCGGCGTGGGCGGCGCTGCCCGCGGCGCACCAGGCGGCGGTGCTCGGCGCGGCGCTGGCGGCGGACGCGGCGGGCGCAGACGCGGCGAGCGCTGATTTGATGGACGCGCGCCGCTGGCCGCTGGCGGACGCACGCGCGGACGCCGTCGTCGGCGTGCTGCTGGCGCACGCGTTTGCGGTCGGCGGCCAGAGCGACCGGCTGCTGCGCTGGATGTGCGCCCTCGGCCACGCGCGGGTCGTGCGGCGCCTGCTGCCGCTTCCAGGCGTCGACCCGGCCGCGCTGGACAATGCGGCCACCATTGGCGCCATCGAGGGCAACCATCCAGACATTGTGCGGCTCCTGCTGGCGGATGCCCGTGTGAACACCACAAGAGACTCTGGCTTTCTTCAATATGCTGTGAATGCGGGAAATGCGGATGTCGTTCGTGTCTTGCTGGCCGATCCCCGCTTGGATCCAACAGTGGAAGACAACTATGCCATCAAAAAAGCATCGGAACTTGGTCACCTTGATGTAGTAGAGCTTTTATTGCAAGATCCGCGTGTTGATCCAGCCGCCGGAAACAACTACGCGATCCGGCTCGCCACAGAAGACAGGAGATTTGATGTGATTCAGCGTCTGATGCAGGATCCACGCGTCGATCCTTCTGTGGACGAAAGCATTGCTCTTGAAAACGCGTCTTCAGACGGATTCCACGAAATTGTGGAGCTACTGTTGACGGACCCTCGTGTGAATCCAAGTCATAATGGAAACTCGTCCATTCGTTTTGCGGCGCAAAATAATCGCGTTGAAATTGTTTGTATGCTCTTGGCTGACTCTCGAACAAATCCTGGGGCCTTGGAGAATTCGGCCCTTCGCAGTGCCGTGCTGAATGGGCACACGGAAATTGTCCAACTTCTTTTGGCTGATACAAGAGTCAATCCGGTCGATTTGAATGGTTTATTTCGTTACTTGGCTGCAGAGGAGGGCCATTTGGAAGTGTTTAAAACACTGTTGAAGGACAATCGCGTCTTGAATCATATTCAACAGCAATCGTCGAGTGAGACTTTTTTTCAATGGAGAAATGAATTGACACAATCTTTTAAAGATGTGTTGATTGAGTGTTTGGCATTGAAATAAATGAAAAATTATTCTTAATAGTTTAACACATTTATTAGAGAGGTTTCGCAGTCGACAAATTTCATTTTTCATTTTTCATTTTTCGTGTTAGTGGTGGCCACAAAGAAAAATGCCCAACAAAATTTGCAATAAAAAAAAATCACAAAGAAAAAAAAATAGTGTTAGCGGGATGAACAACGCAGAGCCCGCCAACACAACCACAACCCGCAAGCGCCAGATTGAAGTCATTTCTGATGACGACAACCAGGAGGTACAAGTTACGAAGTCAAGGAAGGCTGCATTCCGCTTCAACGTCCGAATCGACAATGCTCTGTTGAAGGAGATTATCAACGTCGAGCCTTACCGTGCAGGACATGGACGTACAGAAGAGGCATGGGACAGAGTGGCAGGTAACGTGAATTTGGTGTGTGAGTTTGCCACTTCGGAATTGAAGGCAACGGGAAAGAACTGCGCACACCGGTTCAAAGAACTCATGAAGAAGTTCAAAGCCGATGAAATGGAGTCACTGAGAGCGTCGGGAACTGAGGAAGAGTATGATGAGCGTGAACAGCTGTTGACGGACCTCAGGGAAATGGTTTGGAATGCTGTTGTTGTTTAATTTATGTTGCGTATCTACTACAACAACCATTAATATTATTATTATTACAGATTCAGGAAGTTGAAGATGAAAAAGCAGAGAAGAAGGGAAAGAAAGAGAAGGATACAGAAAAGAGGGAAGCGAATGGAGCTAAAATCCGAGAGGCAGCAATCCTACGGCTGAAAGACAAGAAAACCCCTCGAAAAAAAAGCCTTGATGAAACTGACGAGAATACTGAGCCGCCATCGTCATCCTCTCGTGCCCCATCATCTGCAAAGACGATGGCCTCAATGGAGTCCACTGCCAGAAGTCTGTTTGACGCCTTTCAAGAAGATAGACACGCCGACAAGGAATCTTCTATGGAGGAACGAAGATTGCGAGCAAGGGAACTGGATCTACAGAGTCGTAAGCTTGAATTGGAGGAGGCCAGGTTGGAATTGGACAAACTTCGCCAGCAACAGCAAGACCAATTGATCAACAGTCTCATTGCGAAGCTTTTGTGCCCGTATTGAAGTGTTACTTTCCACAAATCCACCAAATGAAAGGTCCATACTCCGAGCAGAAAGATTTGAGCCATGATTCAGGGGAAACCTCGTCGTCTAAGTTGTTGTGAGTTGAAAAGTTTATCTTGGTAAAATCGCCAATTGATGAAAACAGAACGCGTCCCTAAAAAATTATTTAAGAAAAACATCCAACAAACATTCCATCAATCAAACTCGCTTGACTCAGGCAGTCAATCATTTGGGCTCTCGCACCGACTTTGGTTTTGGGGCTTTGTGCACCGACTGTTTGAGTCAATCTTTGCGCCAGCTTGGTTCAGGGCTTCGTTTCGTCGAGTCAATCATTTTTGGGGCTTCTCGCACCAGCTTTGGTTTTGGGGCTTCGTGCACCGACTTGACGGGCCAATTTTTGGCACAGGTAAGTTACAATGTCTTTGTCGTATTCATTCCTCCTAACCCAGTCAAATTCCTATGACAGAATCTGTTCAGACCTTCTATTTGGAGCAAGTAAAGTTGAATTCTGAACCCATATGTGAAGTGCCTAAGAAAAGTAAGCTGATTCTCATACGCGTCTAATTTATTTATTTCTGATACACAAACAAACGCACATAGCCCCCCCCCCCCCCCCCCCCCCCCCCCCCCCCCCTCCCCCTCCCAAAAAAAAAATTCCGGCTGATTCAAACAAAGTCAATCATTTTGGAGCTTTGGCGTCAATTTGGTTTGGAGCTTCGGCGCCGACTGTTTGAGATCTATTTTCATCGAGTCAATCATTTTGGAGCTTCGGCGTCAATTTGGTTTGGAGCTTCGGCGCCGACTCGAGAGTACTTTTTTTTGGAGAGCTGTATCTGGTGAGTTAAGATGCGTTGGTCAAAATATTGCTTTTAAGGCCTCTAACTCCGCTTTCTATTTTAGACGTGATTCAAACAAAGTCAATCATTTTGAAGCTTCGGCGTCAATTTGGTTTGGAGCTTCGGCGCCGACTGTTTGAGATCTATTTTTATCGAGTCAATCATTTTGGAGCTTCGGCGCCAGAATGGTTTGGAGCTTCGGCGCCGACTTGAGAGTACTTTTTTTTTGAGAACTGTATTTGGTGAGTTAAGATGCGTTCGGTCAAAATATTGCTTTTAAGGCCTCTAACTCCGCTTTCTATTTTAGACGTGATTCAAACAAAGTCAATCATTTTGAAGCTTCGGCGTCAATTTGGTTTGGAGCTTCGGCGCCGACTGTTTGAGATCTATTTTTATCGAGTCAATCATTTTGGAGCTTCGGCGTCAATTTGGTTTGGAGCTTCGGCGCCGACTCGAGGGTACTTTTTTTTTGAAGAGTTGTATCTGGTGAGTTAAGATGCGTTGGTCAAAAAATATTGTTTTTAAGACCTCTAACTCCGCTTTCTATTTTAGACGTGATTCAAACAAAAGTCAATCATTTTGGAGCTTCGGCGTCAATTTGGTTTGGAGCTTCGGCGCCGACTGTTTGAGATCTATTTTTATCGAGTCAATCATTTTGGAGCTTCGGCGTCAATTTGGTTTGGAGCTTCGGCGCCGACTGGAGGGTACTTTTTTTTGAAGAGTTGTATCTGGTGAGTTAAGATGCGTTGGTCAAAAAATATTGTTTTTAAGACCTCTAACTCCGCTTTCTATTTTAGACGTGATTCAAACAAAGTCAATCATTTTGAAGCTTCGGCGTCAATTTGGTTTGGAGCTTCGGCGCCGACTGTTTGAGATCTATTTTTATGGAGTCAATCATTTTGGAGCTTCGGCGCCAGAATGGTTTGGAGCTTCGGCGCCGACTCGAGAGCACTTTTTTTTGGAGAGCCGTATCTGCAACAGGTGAGTTAATGCTTTTAATTAAGGCCTCTAAGCCTATTTAGACGATCTAACCGCCCACCACACTGCTTCTTTTTTTACGCGGTGAACTATTTGGACACAATCTTAACGCGACTCTCCTACTGCCCTAACATAATGCTAAACTGATATAAAGCTTCTATTTAATGTCGCTTCCTTCGCAAAAGTCTGCTGGAACATCGAAAAGTTGAATAAATATTTGAAATAAAAAGACTATCAATGATAATAATATTTGGGATTGCAAAACGTTAGATACAATTATTCAACAACGAGACTCTGCACTTGCAAACAAGACTTAAGATTCAAATCCTACTTCAGTAACATTGAACTTATCCATGCATTCAATCATGTAGTTGTACCCTTTGCTTGGAGCGTGAAGTACAAAATCGCCCTTCTTGAAGGTTGGTTCCTTGCCCTTTGAAGAAACAGAAAAATTAAACAAAGTAAGATCCATTTTGCAGCTGAAACACTCACAAAACAGTAGCTATTGAATAAGTTTTGGCGTGATTGAGGAACAACAAGGATATGTTTGTTGATTTCCAGTTCATTCTTTTCCGTCATACCCACAATGGCATGCTGCTCATTCATTCGCGGAATATCCATCCAACGCTTCCAAGCAAGAATAAATTCCTTCGTCCACTTTGAGCTACGAAGAAAGAAGGACCCTGCATTCAAAGTCTTCAAATCCTTGGCAATCACAATGTCTGCGGTATAGCCCGCTTCCAAGATCAAGCGGCCGAGCAACACTCTCAAATCAATATCGGCATTCATAATCATTGCGTCTCCGGCATCAAGCAACCAAATCCAATCGTACAACCCCACCAACTGTTCTGCGTCATAGGCCTTTTGCCAAACCACCATCTCCAGGTCAGACTTGTCCTGAAAAAAGTGGAACAGGTTACTGTAATTTTCAATGTATCGGTCTCTGTTCCTCTTCACTCGCGGTATCCGTATGTTGTTCAATGCCCGATTCCGGGGGCTTTCCGATAACAGCGAGTGTATTACTATCCTCGAAGCAAGCATATTAGTTTTCACCAAAGTTTGAAGGTCGTTGAATTTTTCTGGAATAAATCCAACGTCACTTCTCCCAATATTCTCGACCTGGTGGTGATACAACTCAGTCACAATATCCCGCCAGGCTTGGAATGTGGGTTGGCAGGGGACGTGATTGCAATTTTCTGTCCAAAAGTTATGCTGCACCAGGATTGCATTGTTCAAGTGCTTTGAGTCTCGGAGATGCGGATGCTGAACGTTGTATCGCAATGGTAACGGTTTCCACCGCTGAAGGATGGTATTACGTGTATTGAAGTGAATATTTAAGAGCCCTTGCTCTGCGTAATAGTCGTCATGCTAGAGTTGGCTCTTCATACAGAGTTTGCAGAGCATCGTAGAGAGAATGGGTTGGTTTGAAGAGCATTACTGATGAGTCGAAAGTGGATTCAGAAAGCCCAAGCGATTGAAGCTGCGGCAAAGTAGGAAGCCATATCTTTGCGCATACTGAAAGATTGGTGTGACAGGGTTTACAGGACAAGCATATTGCTGTCCAAATACAGGATATTTCGAAAGACTCCTTCCATACCAAATAATTTAAGTTTCGAATAACATGAGAAGCATGCTTTGTGAGTTGCATTCGGCGAAGGGAAGTTCGGGAAGATAAAGCAACCGCGCACCCAGATTAAGGAGTGAGGTGCGTTTGGCATTGGAGAGGTCGCCTACAACGGCGACGATGAATTCGACATTTTCGTTTGGTTTTATACGCGTCTCTGGGCTCTGCAACAGAGAGTATGCGAGAATTAACGTATCAGCAAATTGGACATTGTATGAATTCTCCAATTCCGAGATGGTGGAATACAATGTGACGATAGCGTTTTCGTTCAAAGGCTTTGATGTTTCGTCTGGATGAAAGGTATTTTGGAGGCGTGGTCTGATTGGATGCTGAGGGCTCGTCACTGCAAAATGCCCCATTCCATTGATGCAAATCAAGACACAAGCCAATGATAGAGCTGCATAGATTGCTTTAAGTTTCGCGAGTGGGATGGTGTTTTTTGTTCTTGGATAATGCAGATCGATATTGGTTGACTGTTTTTTCTGAGCGATTCGAAATAGAATGTGTGAAAGTAAACCGGATTTTAGAAGCTCCATCAAGAACTTACGGCCAGAAAGAAAAGCACAAAATACGAGGTGATTCCCATGCCTTATATTATATTAGATTATAGTAGATTAGATGATTTGACAGGTAAGTTTCTTTGGCGGGTCGGTCAGACTCACAACTTCGATTTATTTGCCACAACAGTCGCCACATCCTTTTTATAATCATAACAAGCGCCAAGCTTCATAATCGGCAAATGCCCTTCCAGCTGTACCTGCCCCCAAATGGACCATTCATATTTGAGATTGTACAACCAAGAATCGGCACGTCTCTGATTCATTTCACCCAAAGTATGACTTCGTTGAAGTAACCTCGGTACACCGCGGAACGCGAATTTTCTCGTAGAATTTCAATGACCGCATCAATTCCTTCAAAGTCCACCATATTGTTGGTTTTTGGACAGAATCTTTGGATGAGTAGCGAGAGAACCCCAGCATCTTCAATAGCTTGCATCGCGCCTTGGCCAATGTAAGGAACAGGTGGATGTGCGGCATCTCCAAGTAAAATGACTTTGCCTTTACACCACTTTTTTAAGGGAGGCCGCGCTCGCAGCCCAACGCGTATCACACTTTCCGGATCTTTCCAGGGGGCAATAAACTGTTTCACTCCATCCATCCTTCCTGAGTTTTTGTTCCATGGCGAGTGCTTCTTTTTTCATGGCTTCTGGACTGAGTTTTCCCCAAGATTCTGGGTTTTCGGGCATGGGAAGGTAAATTTGGACGTTTGTTTCGTTATTGGGCAGAGAATACATGCAGGCATGGAATTTTGAAGTAACTGACGATATGAAATGGATGCCGTCTCGAAGTTTTGGAGGAGCATTTGGGCCCAAATATGCCGATTTCGAAACAGCCATAAGAGTTGTTACTCCCTAAAAGAAATAATAAGTTCTTTGTGGATTATCCTAAAGTGTGGAATTCACCGTATAGCTTGGCTGTTCCGTTTCCGGGAACAGAAACTCCCGAACGCGACTCTTGACACCGTCTGCTCCAAAAACCAATTTCGCGTCAAAACATTGCTCGCTATTCACAAAGTGCAAACGTGTTCTTCGTTCCAAGATATCCAGTTTCTCCAACCGCTTCCCAAATTGAACCGAAACTCCAAGCTTTTTGGCATAATGTAAGAGTTCTTTCTGAAACTTCCAGCGACGTATTCCAATGGGCTGTAGTCTCTTGTCCTCGCGTGGAGAAGGCATTAAGAGAGTCTCATCGGCTGTTGCAAATTCTGTGCCATCATGACGAAGCCTATACCCACAACCGACTGTAAGACGCCTTCATGTTCAAAGAAAAGGAAAGACTCGTACCATCGACGGCGTTCATATGGCATTCCCTGGTTACAGACACTCTCTAAAAGATCCTCGCCAATATCCCAAAGTACTTGAAGCCCATTTGCATACAGCCCGATAGCGCCTCTATTTTTGGTGTTTTAGACGCATTCGCTCAATTTAATACGCGCGGGCGAGGCTGCAGCCGACGTAGCACTCACCCGGTTCCTTCCCCAAAAGAGGCCTCGTGCGACTGCTCAAACACGACTGCCTTGATTCCAGTTTGTTTTGCGAGGGCTGCTGCAAGCGTCAGTCCAGCGATTCCGCCGCCGATAATGGCAACGTCGATTTCAATGGTGTCGTTTGGTTTTGCGAGAGCCATTTTTGTCTCTTTCCTTTGCTTGGATTAAGTGATTTAGACCCGATAAAATATTAAGTAGGTTTTTACGCATCTTTGGGTTGCGCCAGTCATTACCGTCGAAGCCAGGGTAGAAGGCAAAACAATTGGTTTCATATATTTATTGCCAATTGAAAACGATAAGGGCCCAATGGTCTAGTAGTAAGATGCTCGCTTCGGGTGCGAGAGGTCCCGGGTTCAATTCCCGGTTGGGCCCTTAGTTTTGGAAGGTCGTGAGTTCGTTAGACTTTTGATGGTCGCTTTTGCCGGCAAAGCCGCAATAGCATTATGCAAGGCCACTATCCGCAGAATTGGAACTAAAGAGAGTCAAGCTTTTCAATTTTGTCAAGGATTCAATAAAGGGAATAATAATGCAATGTGTGACACAACTTTTTGACAAGGAAATCATTCCCTTCGATCTCAATGCCGTGAATATAAGCGGGCGGGTAAGGCGCGTCGCCTGGTACAAGATGAAAGTAGTGGACTAGGCGGGTATGTTGATGACGAGGAATCGTAATCTTGTGCACGTTTGGGAGAGGCGAAGGAGTGAGCGATCGAGCGCGCGTAGTCGTAGTAGAATTTTCCTGGGTAATTTCGTTGCCCTAAAGTGGTGAGCAATGACGAGAAGGACATCGGGAGCGAGGTGAGTGATGAGGCACATATACATTCCAAATTTGCTTTTTGGACAATTCTTGGCGAACATTAAAAAAACCACACCGACCCCATTCCATCGCTTGCGCTACTTTCGAATCCTCAAAGCCAGCAAGCCTTGGGCGGACTTGCCGGCGATCCTATTGCGGCAGGCGTGGCGCTCAACCCTGCGGACGTGCTTGCAGCAGAAGCCGATGCCGCCGCAAGACAGAAACAACGCGTTCCCGTTGTTGATTATTTGATTGTTTGATTCCGCGCATTACGTAATCTACCTTGCGCCGACAGTTTCTTGCGCGATCACGCGGTGGTGGCTGAGCAAGCGGCGCACGCGAGGCTCAAGCCCGCCTTAGCCGCTGCGCTGGCTTCTCTTGAGGGCGGTGTGATTTCCCCCGTCTTCAATTCCGGCATTAGATACGACCACCCGACTCTTCCCGCTTGCCGACAACATCGGTGTCGACATAACGGCTGTGCGTGAAATGAACGGTAACTACTCTTCTTTATTTGCTTCTTTGTTGAATATGCTCCGCTGACTCCTTCTAGCATCGCAAGTATCCAACCTGCTATTGGCTTAACTAGTAACTTTCGATCCTTTACGTTCAGGCAGATTTCTCTTCTCAGTCATTAACAGTCAAGTTAGCAATCAATTTATTTATTAATTCTCAAGGAAACCACTCTTCATCAAAATCAAAAGAAATACGAAACGAAATTACAGCTCCAGCCTGCTTGCTCTTCACCAGATCCCACTCCTCTTGAGCCCGTTCGGCCCAATCCTCCTCCTCCTTTGCAGCATCATCATCACCTTGATCATATTCATATCTCCAAATAAGAATCTCTGCCTTCTTGAGTACTTGAACCGGAAGTGCATTCCAGAAACAAAGCGTGTGACCAATTCCATAACCCATCAACATCAAATCTTGAAGCTTCACAAGCCCTTTATAATCAATGACTGTATCTTTAGCATCGAACATCTTTTCCCGATTATCATCAAAGCAAGATTGCAGTTTAAGTGTCTCCAAGTGGACACATTGCCCAATCGACTGGTAATCATCATGGTTCACCATACAAAAAAGATCCAACGAGGTAATATTCACAAACAAGTGCGGTTGTAAGCGGAAGTTTAGAGATCCATCATGACCTTGCTCGTCGAAGCCGTGTGCTGCGAGACTTGTGATGGCTGCTTTTGCTGGAAGAGCGGCAATAATGTTCTCCAAGACCTCCGTCTCAGCAGCATTAGAGCTGTAAAGTGTTAAACGTTTCAGTCTGGTTAAGGATTCAATGAAGGCAACATGAGCTGTCGTGCTCCGAATCACTTTGTGGCGGAAGTCGTTTCCTTGAATCGTGATGCTTTCAATGTAGCTGGGCGGGTAAGGCGCACTTCCTGGTACAAGGTGAAAGTGTTGGGCTAATCCGGCATCGATGAGGATGTGACTTGCGAGGAACTGCAGTCTTTTGCAAGTTTGTGAGAGGTGAAGTAGTGAGCGATCGAGCCTAGGCACGCCATCGTGCTTGTCGTAGATTCCCTTAAGACTTCCTGTTTTTGGTTTCAAGTGGCGAGCAATATCGAGAAGGACTTCCGGGGCAAGGGAAGTGAGGTGCATACTAATATTAGGAGCACTTAAAACAAGTAATATTTTTGATTGATTCTATCATATCAGTCAAAAACTTCGTTTCACTTCCTGAATTATACTCTTCATATGTGGCTGTAACGAGATGGGTCAATCTTCAATGGAGAACGAGAAATAAAACGTACTTTTCCTATCTGAAAATCGCCGGATTTTGCAGTCATGTCATTGAATGGAAATATTTTTTCGAATCCACCGACTTGATCTGGGTATAAGGTTGGTTGGGATGTCTTTCGAGCAGGCTGCGGTTGTGAAAGTGAAGCACTTGATGCTATAGATAGTCGTCAGTAAACAAAAAATAACTCTGGAACATGTTTGCGAGAAATCACCTCGGCGTTTGTATAATCGAGGCTCTGTTTTCATGAAATGCTGGTCATTCTGTAATTATTAGATGATGTCATTTCTTGAGGGAATGGGGAAAACAATAATGGGTCGAAAAAAATTAACCATATAGTCTTGGGCTGCCTGGGCATCTTTGTGGCTGATACCGCTAAGCTCCACGACATCCGCCAAGAGGGGCTTCAATTGAAGAACGCGATTTAGCCACTTGTAAAACACCCACACCCTCTATCCCATACTTACCGACTTGACTGCAATATCGACTTCCGAATCAACGCTCAAAGCGGGACTCAAGTTCACCTCCAACAGCCACGGCTTCAATTGACTATCCACAATTATATCAAACCCATACAGCTCAAAACAGCCTTCCATAGGGTGATTTGGCTTCCGCAGCGACTGGTAATAAGGTCAAAATAATGATGCCTTTGATTTGATCCCACAGGGTTGAAAAGGATAGACTTTGGCTTGTGAAGTAATCTCGAAGTCGCGATAAATTCCACTTGCAGCCAGGTCCGACGCTGTCTTTCTCTTCATGTAGCGTTGGACTGTGTTTATTAATGGATGTGTTTGTCAGATGGGAGTATCGATTCGATAGGTCATCCATGTTGTAGGGAACCTGTGGTATTTTTTGTTCAATGCTTTTATGAACGCCATCAACAATCAAACTTACGGTCGCAAAGCGTGTCAATCCTTCATTATACAGGTAGATATTCAGCGGATAAAATGATCGTACGCACACATAACTGTTTGGTTCAAAAGTATGAGGTTGTTTAAAGCAAAGATACACATTTTACCATCGCAAATCATATTTATATCCCGAGATAAGCATAGGATTTGGAACGTATCGTTGAAGTACAGCACTGTGGATTATATATGTGAGTTGGGTGACGTCAACATGGATGTAACCAACTTGCAGTCATATGAAAGATCTTGCAAATTCTTGAATACAAATATTTTTCGCCCCCGACTCAAATCCGCAGGCTTGCAGATCCAAGTTGACTGTTGGTCATTGTTTTAAAAGTTATGGCAGCTGTCACATGTTCTGAAGAATAATCATTTACCCGCAATCCCTTCTCATCCTCCTCAGCGTATACACGAACAAAGCGAATATAATCGTTCGGAAGAGAGAATGACTGCGGGAAAAAGTTGTATATGCTCCCATAGATTCCTTTCATAGTTTTCAAAGTCCTGAACAAGCAGTCCTGTTGACCATAATGGTTGCACCGTTGTTTTTCTTTCAGAAACATTCCAATTTAAGCAGCCATTTTCGAAAGCTTTGATACCTTTCGCGTTATGACAGCAGTTTTGGGAAAGTGATTCAGTCGTTGGAACGATTTACAAGTTTCATATTCTGCCTGAGTGTATCGTGATCCTTGGATCAAAGCGTCAGCCCGAACACGCATATTCTCTTTGATTTTACCTTTCCACGACAGATTCCAATACGGACTTTCACCCTCAACGTAAGGAAGCCAGCCTGTTTGACAAAGTTAAGAAAGGCTTTGCAAAATCCAAGACAACCAAACCATTCTTTTCCAGGACTTTCCTCAGTAAATCTGGACCCGTTTCAGCCATTTTATAGTATCGCGGCAGCTCTGGGGGACTTGGTTCATCAGAGTTGATCATCACGTCGGAAAATATACAAATTGTCAATCAGTATTTATTCCAAATTGACAGGCACAGCCATTATTATTCGCATTTGTCTTCAAAAAACCAAACACAATAATCCAGATAAAACGACTATAGTAACTACAAATGAAAATCAATGATTCGAATATCATCCCCAAACTTCAAGATGTTTGGATACATGTTGTCACGATCCTCCAAATCTTGATGCTTGACACCAAACGTCAACAACTCTGCAACACAAGAATTGACTCTTGATTCAAACAAGGGATACTCTTCCACTGTAAGTGGGTGACCACAGTCTTCCAATGCAATAATAAGAATCCCGTGATAGTTGAAGTAGCCGTAGAATTTTGGAATCACTGTCCCCTGCAAACCCTCCAACAACTTGTACGTTGCAACTTCATTCGCACTGATGCGAATATAGTTTGGGTCGTGATACACATCATACAATTTGAATTTTAAACCGGATGCATTCATCAAGTTGCCAGATACAACCGTGCCAACAGCACCTTTCCCAATCTTTAAATCCAGCGCAAAGTGAATTTGATCGGCTTTGATTTCACGGAAGTCATACAGGTTTTGAATTGGTGTGTTGATTGGTTTCAGAGGCGTGATGCATACAGGTTGTGTGTAGATTCCATTCTCGCGAGCATTCCACAACAAGAATAACCAGCAAGTAAAGAACGATAAATGGTTCGTTTCGTAGTAAATCCCGCGAAGCGGAATTGGATCAGATATTTCAACAGCACCAGTTGTATCGGAACGTTTGAAAAAGTGAACCTCGTGTTGAGTCGTCAAGGCAGCGTAACGGCAGTTATTAAACAATGAATACGCAAACATTTGGTTAACGGCCAGGATGGTAGCAGATAACGCCTCGTTTGAGTCGTTTCCTCCTGCTGCCTTCTTTTGCGATTCCTCGTAATCCAAGTGATACTGGCTTGCCAAATTGATGTTTTCTGGAAACAACCAGAATCGCTTGACTTCAATTGGCAGACACACTTGTCCATAAATACCACACCCATTACTCTCCTCAAAAACCTTCCAAAGGTAATCAGGCTGCAGTACAATGGTGACGTCCCCCATCCCTCTCCGAAAAGCAGACCCAACACCCATCATCATTCCAACAAGGTCCTTCAAAAATTCAAATGTAGAGAGTTCTAAAGAAGACTCGATATCACGCTCACAAGAAGCTTCTTTGGCCATCTGCATCACTTCAGCATGTCCATCTCTGAAATTGGAAGGCATCAACATATACGGTGAGATTTGGGATTCGGAAAACTCGTGTACTTGTTTTTCAAATGTTTCCCAGACGGTAAACTCTTTTGCGGCTCGAGGGTAGGTTGGTACAGAGTCCTTTGGGCTTGTTGATGTGCGTGTGTACCTGTATTTCGTGCATGAAGTTGGCACCGTGTGAAGCAAGTCAGAAAACTTCAAGTTTGTGGTTTGGGGCTTTTGAAAAAAAAAAAAGATTTAGTGTTCATGTCCAGACTCAACCACACTCACTCACCGCCTTGATAACAAGAGCCGTCTTTGCTGTGAATCCAGTAGTAAGAGTCGAAAGGAGAAGCTCTGGCGCAAGTGAGGGGGTTTCAACGCCGGTATGGAGGGTGAGCTGGTTAGCATCAAAAATACCCAGATGGAATGGAAGAGCTTTCTTGACAGCCTCAATGAAATCATCGACATCAAGCAGCGGTCTTTGACGCTTTCGCTCTTGAAAAGTTTCTATTTCGATTTTGATGGGTTGGTTGTGTTTGTGCCGGACAAACATGGCTTCGTTCATTTCGTGTGAAAAATGAGAAAAAAGTTTTTGTTGAGAATTGATACTGGCTGTTTTTTTCGAAATTGGATTTCCGCCAAATAAAAAAACTGCGCTGCAACCCAATGGACATAAGAGGTGTTGTCGAAAACCCCCATGGATCAGTGGATGTAAATGCCTTTACATGTACTACTTCATGGGATTGAAGCCTGCACGATTGGCACGGATGTTCTCAAAGTCCAAGTCAACAGTCAAGACCTGGATCGACACGTACGAAGCTACAGGTGTCCTTGGCCGAATCTCTGCTGAAACAGTATACAGGAAGTTAACTCCTGACAAGCGGCTGAACTTTTTCTAACCAATGGTGTCGTGAAACTGAAGATAGTCTCCAAGCATTGTCAACTCAATATTTTCGCCACGTCCGTCCCAAGAATATGTATAAGGTGTTGTTGAAGTGTCGACAAGGGCTTTCTTCTTGAGATATGGACGGGCAGCTGTGAAGAGTTTGCTGATAAAATCGTCAAGCGAGCTGGAGAAGATTACAAAGTCTGTGTTGTAAATTCAACAACACGGAAGGCGACATGGGTGTCGAAAATGAGCGGGGCAGCTGGCTCTTGTGGTTGTGGAGCCTCGCGATCCATCTTGAGTGATGGTTTCCTTGTTAAACATTTAAATAATAAGAATAAATAGCATGATTGTTACGATGTTATATATGTAACTGACAGCTAATTACAGCTGTTGGGTGGTTGCTGCGATGTGATTGGTTAACGCACTTATTGATCTCCATTTTTTGCGTATTCTTTTTATGCGCAAAGTCCAGTTCAGGACTGCGTAACAGCAAGTATGAATCAATTATGTTTTTTTTTTATTTCTTGGAATATTTCAAACAAATTTGAATGAACGGAACACTAAATTCAGGGTAATCTTGACACAGAGTTTGGAAATCCGACCTCTTCATCTTCCATGCCGTTGATTGGTCTATTGTGGCCATCAAATGCGTTGAATGCTGTGATGCAGCAAATAACTCAACTTCTCCAACCTGTTTTATATTTGTTTTTTTGGCGTGAGACAAAAGTATAAAAAAAACTCCACAGAAAAGCAAAAAAAAAAAAAAAAAGAAAAAAAAAAAGGAAAACAAACCATGCTTCCCGGCAAATACGATCGAGCATCCTTCTCCCTATATCCTGATTCAATATGACTCCCAGCAACAGAACTACTACCACTACTCATAAAACTCCCCCTTTCCACAACAATCAAAAACTCGGAAGGATCCCCAATGTCCCACACGGACGCTCCTCGAGGATACATGACAAGTGAAAAGTACCGCTTAATCACATGGTGTAAGAAAATGTCCCGTTTCGTACTACTGCTCATGGGAGGGATATGTGACTTGAAGATGTCAACGAGAATAGTAGCATCTCCTCGGTTCCCGCTTGGTGATGATGAAGATGAATAAGTCATTTGTGTTGATGTTTTTCGTCGGCCGTGATGATGATTTGCGGCAACAGCCCTGATCAACGGGCTTTGCTGTAACACCAAGTTTTCGCAGTATTCCAAGGCAGTTTGGGTAGACTCAAACTCTAGAATAGGGAGTGAAGAGTCTAGGTCGCTGCTATCTGCGTTGTTTGTGGCAAAGATTCCCGCCTTTGCCAGTATATCTCTCAGTTTCCCAGTTTCGCTAAAGATTAACCGAATTCCATAGCCGTTCGCCATTTCTTTTAGCCGTTGGAATCCTTGGAGTGCAGAGAACTAAGGCAGTCGGGCAGAAAGAAAAAAATAAATGAGTTTTGAAAAGAAAGCAAAGTCACACACACACACACACTCACATCAATCCCCTTCACCAAGGAACAATCCAAAATAACAAACCGAACCCCACCCTCCCCAATAACATTCTCCAAATGCGTTTCAATCTGGGAAATGACACCAAAAAACAAAAACCCATACACCTTGATTCCATGAACACTATTCCGCAGTCCCTCCAAATACTCTTGAACGTCAATGGACCGTCGAACAATCGATGCACTTCCATCAAACGTTTCCAAAATCACACTCTCTTTTGAATATTCAACAACGAAAAACAACAGCGCTAGACAGATTCCAAGCAGGATCCCCTCAGTGAACCCGAGCACGCCCATGACAATTACGATACTAATGACCGTCAAGTACTCGAGACGCGTGATTGGCATATGCAGCGTGTCGACCACGGATTCCAGCAGGAGGATCAATACCGAGATGGAAAATCAGACATCCAACGAGAACGGTGGGGACGTAGCGAATGATATCTCCACCAGCGATCCATAGAGCTAGTGTTCCTAACGTCAAGAGTCCTCCTGCGATACGTGAGTCCCCGCCACAACGCATAACGAGCAATGAGTTTGAATACACGAGATAGTTTTGAGGGACCCCAAAAAGACCAGCAACTGAATTTGAGATACCGTGGCAATATAGTTCGTTGTTCATGTCGTATGTCTGCCCTGTTGACACTCCCTTCAAAAGTAGGATGTCTTAAATGGCAGGAGTAGCGAGTCTGTCTGTTGACGAATCTACAAGCTTTCCACTACTTCCCTGCCGACTCTCATTCCCATCCTCCTCCTCCTCCTCCTCATCCGTCGCTTCCATCTCAGCATGAATCTGATTCGACATTGCATTAATAGCATCCACAGACCTAGCCACATCCCCTCCCCCTCCAGCAGCTGCAGCCGCATCCAACTGCCGACAAACATACTCCTCCGGATCAATCCTCTGCATCCACACCCTCATCAACTCAATCACATCCAACCGAACCCTCCAACTCGTATTACTACTCTCCGCAATCAACATATCCATAACTCCATTCGCATGCTTCATATCCAAATTCCCTAAACACTCCATCGCAACCTTGCGTTTCGCGCGCTGGAAATCCCCCAACCCTTGCTTCACCCTCCTCACAGTCTTGGAATCCACGATCCCAAGGTTACATAGACAAACACCCGCTAGGAAGCCTTCATCTGAGTTCCCTGTCGCAATGGCTTCATGCAAGATTGTCTTGAAGGAAATGGCTTCCCAACGTGGTAAGGATTTGAAGTCGTTGAGGAGGATTAGGATGCCGCGCGGCTTCGAAACGGAGGTCCCAGCTTTCTTGACTGAGGAGGCAGCAGAGCGCGGTTTGGTAGAGGACAGGAGTAGGCGGGGGTGTTGGGGTCGGGGAGGCGGTCGAGGTTGGTGTAGGGGGTCATGAGGAAGTCGGACATGTCTTGGATTTTTATTTGTTCTGGTGGTGGTGCTGGTGTGTTTGATGTGTTGTTGTTGGGGTTGGCGGTGGTGGTGTTGTAGCTGACTATTGTCGATTCTCTGGTTTTGTGGCGATTGACTAAATTTTTGTTCAATATTGTTATTTAGATAACTGCATCATCGCCCATTATATCAGTTTTTTACTTAGGGTTATTAGTCTTGATAGGTTGATGGCGTTTTCAGGGGGTGGGTTTTTAGCAGTTGACAGCTCGGGCAGTGGAAACACTTGCAACACAATTTTTGTATGATTTGCTTCCAATTGTTCTGCAAGTCTCTATAAAAAAGGGAGGGAGGGGAGGAGGAGAATATCAAAGACCAGAACGAAAGAAAAGATAAAAAAAGAATGAGAAAAGGCTATATTTACTTTAGCCCCAGCAGCACCACGTTTTTCTCTTGACTCTGGATTCGTGGACTCTTTAAAGCTAGATGCACTTTTGTTGTAAGCGCCACCACCACCGCCACCACCACCGCCACCGCCGCCCGTGATGGCATCCTCTGGATCCAATGGCATTTCATCTGGCAACGGTAACACCAACTCGAAATTCTCTTCTGTGCCTTCCAAGGTATCCAATACAAACCCGCCGCTTGCTTTCAGCCTGTATTTTCGTTTCCTTTCTCTTGGAACATCGGATACTTTTCCGCTGGCGCTACCCCCGACTCCGAGTACAGATACTGTCGCAGCAGCAGCAGCATTATTGCTTCCAGGACTCTCCACCGCCAGTCAGGACTTGACGCATCAGTTTATCCACGTCTTCAGCGGTGAGGGCTTGTTCGGACCCATATGCCGCGATGGCAGCCGCGTTTTTGGCATCGATGGTAAGTTTTTTGAGCAGCGCAAGTGTGGAGCTTGATAGCGTCTTTTTAGATGACGATGAAGATGTTGGTTTCTTGAGTGGCAGCTTTTACATCATCTGACTGTTGTGTGGGTGGTTTTAAATCGGTGGATGCGGGTTGTGTTTAATTCCACGGTTGTTGTGGCGGCCCTGTTTGATTCTGTGGTAGTACTAGTCTGCGGGATTTTTGGTAGGACTCGTTGTGGTAGTAGTAGTGGTGGTAGGTAGTAGATGGAGTTGTGATTGGTGGGATCTTGTTTGATCGTTTTTTGCCATTGCCATGACTGCCGCCGCCAGGGAAAGGGGCCAAGAATCGCTTCTAAATTTATCCCTTCGACTCGTTGCCAAACATCCAACATGTACGGCACGTTTCTCTCGGACCCCTTCATTTTCACACCAGTGGCGGCACCACTGGCCGCAGCAGCAGCCTTCAGAAACGGCATCAACATCCCATTCAGGTCCGTATCAACTGAATCCATAATCTGCCCAACCGCACCACCAAGTGCATTCGAATCCACACCCAACTCATTCTTTCGTTTCACATACGTATTGGACCCGCCATTCCTTGTGACATCGCGAAGCCAAGTTGTCTTGTGGATTTTGTGGTTGGGTATTTCGTCTGGAACAATTTGAACGTATTCCTTTTGTTCCTTGACGGCTTTTGATAGTTGCGTGTTTGTGGGGAGGTGGACGTTGGGTTTGTGGAAGATGTTGAGGATGGCGGGTTCGCCCATGTGGTAGGGCCAGGATGTGAATTTCTCTGTCACGTGGGTGTCGAATTTGAGGTTGAGGGTGTTGATTTGGTCTTGTTGTTGTTGTTGTTGTTGCTGTTGGTGTTCCGTTGCTGACGGGCGCTGCAATGTTTCCGTAGACTTCCTCCTCGTTTTCCTCTTCTTCTTCTTCAAGTGCTTTTTTGAATTTTTGGATATCTTTCAAGTGGGCTTCGTAACACGGCGGTAATCTCGGTGGGGGGTGAACAGTAATGGAATCCGGGTATCGGCAATAAACTGGAACATCGATCGCAGCAGCAATAGAGTTTTCGTAGCGTCTCATATGGGGTCGAGTGGTATGCGTGACATGATTGGACGAGGAAAACGACGCGTTCATGGGCGGATGGATAGACAATCTGAGTGTCTGGGGTAGAGACTTTGAGGCCACGGATAAACTCCTGTGCGAGGCGTTTCTTTTTCTTTTGGTGGTGTTGCATGATGGCATCGTAGGGTTCGAGGAGGTCTTTGCGGTGTGGGCGGGGGATTGGTGGGATCGCAACGACTTGGACGCCCTGGGATTTTTTTGGTTTTGGTAATGTGTTTAAGTTGGGTTGTTGAAAAAAGGAAGGAAGAAGAGGGACGTACGAATATATCGCTGTATCCTTTGCGAGGGTCCATAGTTGTTTTCGACAGATGATCGGGTGATTTCCTTCCAGAATAAAAATCTATCTTTCTTTTCTTCGTTTTTCCATTTTCTTAAAAAAAAAAAAAGCAAGGTGCGTTTCTCTCTCCCTCCAATTGATCTCCGATACACCCCACCACATATACCCCAGTTGAAAAGAGACAAGATGCTTAAATAATCATTCATTGCGTGTCAATTGAGTTACAGAAATCCGTTCAGTTTTTGGACGGGACTCTGTGTGAAAGTAAAATCCTAAATAACCTGATCTCTCTCTTCTGCTCCTGCACTTCCCGTCCCACCTCCTATTCAAAAACACAAACAGCGTTACTGACTATTTCGTGTTCTATTCTAGATCTTTGACTGGTTCTTTTTTCTCTCTTGCTTCTGCTTCAGTAAATATTGTAAATAAAAAAAAATAAAAAAAAATAGAGATCTCAAGGAAACCTGCCAATGTCATTCCCTCCTCTAACAGTTCAGCAAGTAATGAACTGTTCGTTTTCTTCATGGTACCCAAGATTCAAGAAAGTCACACTTGCGTCAGAGGTGATACCAGTCCCGCAAGCCTTCTTGGACTACTTGAACCAAGACGGTGTGTTTCTACCCTTGGACAGGTCAGCTACCGTCACATCTATAACAACCCATTTCTCTTGAATTCAACACTCTTTCTTATGGCGGATCTCTTTTTTTTGTGCAGCAATGGTCTCCCGCAACCAAGCTATCAAGTCCCAAAAAACGATGATGATGATGGCTCGGAATCTGAAGCAGAAGAAGAGGACGACGATGCAGATGGCGATTGGGGTTCTATTCCTCACTTTCCAGAGTTTCAAGAAGAGATTCGAATCAAAATTGAAGCGTTGGGTGGATCAGTGTTTCCGAAACTCAATTGGAGCAGTCCAAAGGTCTTACCCCCGCTCCTTTGCCTTTTTTTTTAAACTTGTTATTGACAAGACCTTTGTTTTTGTATTTATTTCGAAGGATGCATCATGGATGGCACTAGGTCAAACACTGAAATGCCAAACCGCCGGCGAAATCTTCCTCCTCCTGAAAAGCTCCGACTTCATCACCCACGACTTGACATGTCCATTCGAAGCATGCACCGCCGAACCAATCACATCAGAAACCACCGCGGAATCCTATGACCTCGTACTCCGGAAATGGTACGACCTGCATCCATCCATGGAATTCCGTTGTTTTGTCAAGGAAAACAGATTGATTGCAATCAGTCAGCGAGACCACCTCAATTTCTACCCGTTCCTGGCCGCGTCTCGGAGTGTGCTTGAATCGCGGATTCAGCAGTTTTATGATTTGGAAATCTGGGGCAAGTTTTTCGCGGATAATAGTTGCTTTACGTTTGATGTGTATGTTAATAAGGGGAATCAGAAAGTGTGGTTGATTGATTTTAATCCGTTTAGTGTGAATACGGATAGTTTGTTGTTCACGTGGGACGAGATTCTTGAGGTTCAAGTTGTTGAGGAGACGGCAGGAGGAGAAGGTTGATGATGTAGCTAAGACGGAGGGACAAGTGAGTTGTCGTGGATTGGGATTGAGGGTTGTATCGGATGCGTCTTCTTGTGCTGGTGGTGGGCTGACACATCAACCAATGTATGCAACGAATCGACTTCCAAAAGATGCTATCGATTTATCAGATGGGGAAACTTTGGCAGAGTTTGCCAAGTTGCTGACTGAAGAAGTGGCTAGGAGTTTTCAGAGTGACGATAATAATAATAATAAGACTAATTGTTGAATAGCGTGCCCCAAAAACGTGCCCCGCCAAAAAAATTCCGACGCCTCATCAATTTTTTTTTCTCAGTTCCAATATCAAGCAACGAGATACCGATCGACGTCTGATGAAAGATGACGTTCACCGCCACACTTCACTCCATCATGCCAAACGCTGTTGAACAGAAACCAAAGTTTCGATGGAATCGCTGTCGCCAACAACAACCAAACCACAAAGACCAACATCAACAACATCAACATCAAGAGCCAACACAACAACAGCAACAGCACAAACTGATAGATCTTCCCGTCATCCTAATCAACGGTATTCCTTGGGAATCCGTTGAAAAACAAGTCTGTTGTGTGGTTTGCGACAAACAGTTTTCTTCAGCAGAACCTGCCATAGAACTGGCTCAATTGAAACCAATTGTATTGGTTGAGCTGCAGAAACAGTTCCCAGACAAGGAATGGGGGTTTTTGACAAGACGCATTTGTTGTGTTCCCATCAAAGCCATTATGAGGCTATAAATCTCTTTTTTACCTCTCCATCTCTCTCTCTCTCTCTTCTTTCGTCCTTTGTCATTGACGTACTGTCTTCCATGTAGCGCAGCAATTGATTCCTTTTTGTCCTTTTTTCACCACTGTTTTCTTTAGATTTCTCGCCCTTGGAATTATTTCCCGTTCAAACAAGCAACTTTTACTGATTGAGTCGAAATTCCAATAAAATTCACCTTTTTAGAAATGTGTGGTGGTGAAGAGGGGGTTTGGGATAAGCAAAACGGAGCTATTGTGCAAAACTCGAGTCCCTTTTATTTTTGCTGTGTTTTCCTGTGTGCTACTACTTCCACACGGGCGTACCTCGAGATTTCAAACGCGATGAAAAAGTGGGTTGCGTGTAAGAATGTTGCTTAACGAGCGTCATTGATGGCGTACGATGAGAAGGTTGTTGGCGCGTATTAATACTGGCACGACCCACTTGGACCCCTCCCTTTTTTGATTTTGTTTGTTGTTGATCCAAATCTAGTTTCAGACGTTCCATTAAATCATGCAATTCCCGTTCGGCAGAGGAAGTGGATGGAGACGGTAAGAATCTTTGGTGGCGGTGAGGATCGTTGTGGTTGACTGGGTTATGGGATGCCTTTTTAGATGGAGATGATGTTGCTGTTGTTAGTTGCTGACGCTTCTTTGCGGTTTGAGTGCGGTGTTTTTTCCCAGTGGATCGATTCAGAGGAATCATTTTCATCAAAAGTCTGGATTGTGGTGCTGTTTTGCTCTTCAATGGTTCTGATGGAAGGAGATTCGCGAGAATAATAATGTGTGTGGTTTCCCATGTTTCCATCAACGTCATCTTCTTTGGAATAATGATGATTTCCGCTGCCACCATTACCATCCAGTTTAATTCTTTCCAGTCGTTGAGTAAAACGGACATCCATTCGAGCCAATTCTCTAGCAATTTCAGGGCGAATCAAGGAATCCATAATTTCAGCATCGTGTTTCCTGATTTCTCGTTTGACTGTAGGATTTGATTTGAGAAGAAACAGCTGCTGCTGGTGCTGCTGTGGCGTTTGCGTTTGATGAATTGGACGGTTTTGGGGCATTCGAAGCTGTAACCACCAACTGCCGCAGTTCACGGAGTTCTTTCCAGACATCGTCTAATTTACTTGATGGAATGTTTCCGTTTGTAGATGTGGTGGGTTTCTTTTGTTGAGTGTTGATGATGTGAGGGGTGTTTGATGCTGATGATCCAGTAGCAGATGCTAGATTGTCAATCTGATTTTGAGTATGTTAAAACGTGAAAGCTCATTCTAAATAGAAGAAGCAGACAAAACTGCTTCAGCGGTATAGGGGCAAATGAAAGAAAAAGGAAAGAATACACCTTCGGTGGAAGAATAAAAAAAACCTGTCGTTGCATGTCTGATATTTTCGCAGAGAGAGCATCAATTTGAGGAGAGGTATTTGAATCACCAATGACTGGAGCAGTTGAAAGAACTATGACGTGGGACGAAAGGTTTTGTTTGACGGACATCAAGTTTAGAATAATGAGGGTCAAAAGACGCGTTTGTAGAGGGGATGGCAGCGGCAGTGGAAGCACTGGTGGCAGTTAGTGGCCACAGAGTACAAGGTGTCTCTGAGTCGTTGGGCATCAGCATCAGGGCGGTATTTCATTTTCCTAGATTTCGTCACCGAGACCATTTGAGGATCTCAGAATAGCTTCTATTTCCTGGGATATATCGTTGTTGATTGACTTGTTGATGAAGGTTTCAAAGTCAGTGATTGCGTTGTTTGCGCTGATCATTTTATTTTGATTATTTCTTTTATTTAGTTTATCCATTATCGCCTATTCAATAATGCTGCAGACCCGCGCCGTCGATGTACAACCTTCTCCGCCAATCAGATCGCCGCTCGCTGACTCCCTTCTTTCGTTCTCCCGCAGACGGCCGAGCTCGTTGTCCCGCCAGCGCCAGCGGGCAAGCGGCGGCGGCTGGCCAATCAGAATGCGTTCGAGGCTCTGCTCGCGGGCGCCGAGGACGCGGCGGCGGCGGCGCGGCGCGTGGCCGGCAGCGCGGCGTTCCGCAGCGGCGCGACTGCGGGCGTCGCGGCGGCGCTGGCGGCGCTCAACAACGCGACGCTGGCGGACGTCGCCGCCTTCAGCGCGCCGCGGACACAGAAGCGAGGGCGCGCCGAAGCTGCCGCTCCGCGAAGTGCCGGCGGCGCTGCTGCGCTGCGGTGCGTTGTTTCTGTGCCTGTGATTAGTCATCGTGTCCGAAAACTAAATTGGAAAACAAAAACAAAAAAAGACAACGGCGAAATGTTCCACACGCTGACGCAACAGCTGGTGGCCGAAAGCGCGGAGGACTGCTTCAATCTGGCCGTTCTGCGTCCGTTGAACTCGCAGGACATCAAGTCGTGCATCAAATCACTCATTGCCCAGTTCTTGAGTAATTCTGCTTCAAAATCAACGGCCAGTGATGCTGTCATGTCGCCTGGCGGAAAAATTGGCTATTATGCGGCAAAGGCTTTGCTGAATGCTGAGGCCGAACAAGAAATGGAAAAGTCACTCAAGAATTCTAGAACTGCTGCTGAAGATGAATTGCTCGACACGATCAATCGCGCCGATGATGATGAAGATCTTGATCTGGATGGTCTTGCTGGCGGTGGTGATGGCAAATCTTTTACCGACAGTATTTTGTATCAGAATGTATGAATGTATTGATTTTTACTCCGCCGGAAACGGACCCTACCGCCGAAGGCGGCATTCTATTACTGATATCAGTGTTGCACTTTTTTTTTGTCTATTTTCATTTGTAACCTTTCTCTCCCTTCATTCTTCTTCACACATCAACAGGGAAGAAAATATTCGCCATATGATATTCGTGTTTTGGAATCTTGGTTTTCTAGAAAGTCCAAGAAGGCCAAAGAATCAACTGTTCTTGTTATTTCTATTCCCGAGTTTGAACGATTTGATACCGATGTTTTTCAAGATCTTGTTAAACTTTGCAGGTTCGGATGTTTACGGCCGAAGGCCGAGGATTGTCTTTTTTAACTCATTTATACTTAT
This sequence comes from Obelidium mucronatum, assembly GCA_025765595.1. Classification (NCBI taxonomy): domain Eukaryota; kingdom Fungi; phylum Chytridiomycota; class Chytridiomycetes; order Chytridiales; family Chytriomycetaceae; genus Obelidium; species Obelidium mucronatum. The sequence goes on along the minus strand of JAIVFH010000114.1, from coordinate 42,754 downwards.
AAAATCACAAAACACAGTTCTTGCTTGGATACACTTCCATTTGTGTTTATTCTGGGAATATCTACAACACTCGACATTATCCAAAACAACTTGCACAGATCTGTTATTCGTCTTCTTCGATGTGAACGATTCTTTTTGAGCAAATCAGATGATTGCGTTGACGCAATTGTGACTGAGGTGACATCGCTCTTTCTATACCTACTTTGTTGGCATAATATTGAAAAGAACTTTCTTCAGGTGTTCTTGAAGAACCATGATGGATTCAAGCTCAATCATGATGCCTTTTCATTAATCTTCAACAGTTACAAGAGTAACCATCGATCTGTCACTGCCCTTTGTGACGCGATCCAGGTAAACGAGTCCCATGCCCTTGCCAGGTCAATAATATTGATAAAATATTTTTAGTATTTTGCCTTGAAGCATTTTTATGGCGATTCACTGTCGAGTTTGATTACTCATGATGGCGTTTCCCAAATACAGCCAGAGCTTCTAGATAGGATGCGGAAACAAAAGTCGTTTAATCGGTTCGTCTTTTGTTGTCTTCGCGGATATTCATTTGACACACCGGCGAATATCCCAATTTCTAGTCACGTGAAGGCACTGCTGGCTGCCGAGGAATACGAAGAAGTCAGACTTTTATGCTTTGATGACAATCATTTGACCAAAACGATCAACGCGGCCAAAGTGAACCTTGGGAATTACCATTTCATGATGGCCTTCACAATTCAACTACTCCGAAGCACCAGAGCAATGCTGAAATTAAACAATCAAAATACCGTGTATAACATATATTCACGTGTTTTGAGCAGTGACTGCTTTGTAAGAGAGGCGTTTGTTCAAGAAATGGTCAGAAAACTCAAGTGAGTGTCCTCAAACTTCTTTTGATTTTTCGGACATGTCCTCACCTGCTCACCCATACTTTTCTTATTTTTTTCCAAAAAAGATGGATCAAACCGATGGAACTTGCTGGTATTCTTGGTTTCTGGGTCGAATTGTTTCAACATTGCAATTTGCAAAATCAAGTCGAAAGTTACATCACCGAGATACAAGCATTGCTCAAGGAATTTGAATCCAAATACAAGACTGACGGAGAATGTGACGGAGATGATGATGGTAGTGACAGGGATGATTTCGATGAGGAGCTGAGGTTTCAAAAGGCACAATTGGGAACGCCGAATCAACGAAAGACAAAAGTTTCGCTCAAGGCTGGTGTTTTGGGACCTGATAAAAACTCCTATGATTTCTTTGCGCTTCGAGCTTGTCAGATATTTGAAAAGTTTCTAGGGTGAGGTTCATATTTGACTGTTTGTAGTAGTTGGAAGTGCATTAATGAAGATTTGTTTATCAGGGAAACGATGAAGCATCACACTGATTACTTGTTCAATGAGATTTATTACTACCAAGAAGCTGCCAAAGTGTTGATGAAGGTTTGTTTCGTCAACAACCTCAAAAACAATAATACTAAGTTGGACGAATTTTTCAGAACTTCCAACCACACCCCCGACCTATAACTCAAATAGCTCTGGGCGCTGCCTCTGATTACTTGACTTGTACATGCTGTAAAGCTTCTGATGTATTGCATCCTAAAGCTTTGGACATTAGTTTGTTGTACAAACTGCATTCGGAATGCGGACATATGATCAACTTGTTTGATTTGTTCATTTCTTTTGAGCAAGTGCTGAGAAAGGAGAGTCCCTGTCCAAGCCAGACCGATATTCAGTAAGGAATATTGTTTTTTTTGTTTGATTTCACTTCGCAAATAATATTTGTATTTCAACCATAAAAGAGTGCGATTTGCTGCAGGGTTGACACATTTGGAATATATGGGATTCATCAAACCAACTGCAAGGAAAACGGATCACGTGTCTAAAAATGACGGCCAGCTTTTTGTGATTTAGAAAAGGGAGAAAATAGGACTTGGTTCTTCAAGTTTGTATTTATGGAAGTGAGTTCAAATAAAGATTGTGTGGACTTGTTAACTGTAATATTTATCCTCGTCCCACCTGACGCGATTCTTTGATTTGTTCCGCGTCTCCCGCTCTGGATCTTCGTCGGATGCATCCGAGCTGTTGTCGAAAGATGCTGTATTCGCTCCGCTGCTGTTGCTACTGTCCGACCCACCTCTCAGCTGTTTCTTTCTTGGTTGATTCCACTTTGCCATCAACTCCACCAAATGTTCCGGTTTGCTACTCAACCAAAACTCTTGTCGCAACTTTCTCAAAATACGATTCCAAACTGCTTCTGACGACGAAGAAGACGACGACGCACCATCTTCCGTGATTCGATACGCTTCAATAACATCCACCAAGATGGCATCCAACTTGATCATCGCGATACACACCATCCCGCATAGCCAAATCCAAAAACGCCACTCTAATTTCACTCATCAATTCAGATTCAGATTTCTCCCCATCATCCCCATCATCGCAGTCATGCAGCCGCCCCCGTGTAGACGACCCAGTCAAGTATATATACGGTGGTGTATACGGGCTTCTTCGGAAAAGGTGTGTAGGTTGCTCGTTCATGAGTTTCAAGCCTTCCAGAAGTGGAGGAGAATGACGACGACGATGATGATTATGATGCTGGGAGTGCTCTGTTTCAACGATTCTTCGCCACATGTGGAGGTTGTTGAGGACTTGTTCGGCTTGGATTGTTTGGGAGACGGAGATTTGGGTTGTTTTCAAGAGACGCGATTTCGGGCTGAATTTTGCCCATGCCTATTTTTTTTTTTCGAAGTGTTATTGGTTTTGTTGTGTAGGCGTTTGAACTTTAACTGTTCGCCAAACGGCGTGCAAGAGGCTCAACAGTTGAACTTGTAGGACACGGGACTTTGTGGGCTCAATAGAATGGTCTAGCTCCTTTTTGATTAGGTTGACTCGTTTAAGTGCATTATCCATTTTGGCCGATAGGATCGCATTGTATTTGAAGTATCTGTGAAAATTGAGGGTTATGTGTGTGGTGATTGGGTTCATTTGTTTCATGGGATTATATTCGTGGGATATTTACCGTTCTGGTATGGACGCAATAGCTTGCCAAAAAGAAACATAATTAAGTGACATACACACACACAAGTTTGATAAATACCCGCAGACATTGCTTTAATTCCTGCTTGAATGTCCTGATCAAAAATCCTGTCTTTTTCATTGTAAATGAACTTGCTTTCTTTTGAGATACTCTTGCGGAGCGTGACCTCGATGATGGTAAAGGAAACTCCATGTCGCTTGATGTACTACTTGGAGAGGCGGATCTTGAGCCCTTTCGGCTATTTCTGGATTTTCCACTCTCCTTCCTTTTATCAGAGTTTGTGGTGTGTTTCTTGGGTAAAGAAGGCAAATCCTCCCCATCTTTCGTGCCTTGATCACTGGTGCCAGACGAATTTCCATCATCAGTGCTTCCTTCTTCAAATCAAGTCATTTAATTCAACAGATTTCTTTTTTCTTGGGGAATTGTGTTTCGTTTCTTGTCGATTGGATGTTACAGAACTATCTTTGCTGTCACGACTCTCTGTTTCGGTTCCATCTTGATCGCGTTCGTTTTGAGACCTATCCGAGTAGTCAGCTGATACCGCATCCGATTCATTGTCACGGCCATTTTTTCCATGTCTCCCAGCCCCCAATTCCCTCTGTACCTCTCGCCGATAGGTTGACCTCGAGAGGGCCTGTATCTCTTCAAAATCGCGTCCAAATTGTTGAAAGTACCATTTCTTGAAAGGTTTATCAATTGTTGGTCTTTCTGGATCGTTTCGCTGTTGTGTCCAAAGTGGCTTTTCATGTTTCGCCCCCACTACACTGCTTCCATGGCTCAGAAAGCTCATCATCGGACTGAATATTCAATCGATGACTACTGGATATTCTGCGGCCGTCGAGGGTATGTGTGTGCTCTCTATTCTGCCGTTGATGCCTCGGAATCCCAACTTCAAAGGGCTCCGCTTCCTTCTTCTCCAAAACAACAAGTGTGTAGATTCCATCCGGAATAGTTTCCTCAGGGTCGCTGAGTGGTGGTGAATTGTCGATTGAGATGATGGAGGGGAATTGGTCGCGTCGAACTTTTAGGATATGGAAGAGCTCGGAAACTGATATCGAGGATTGAAAGCTGAAAAATGACTTGTTATAGTACACTTGAATCATTTTGTACTTTTTTTTTTGGTTTGAGATAGGTTCCCTTGCCTCTTGTTTCACGGTAGGACAGGGAAGGGTGGTTTAAAAAAAGAAAGAACAATGGGTTTCAAACTCTAACAAGCTCACTCACACATCCAAGACTGATACTCTAAAGAAGTAAAAGAGCAAGTGCCAGTCACTTTTTAGATCACGTCACTCGCTGGGGAGGAAACTGCTTTAACCTGCCGTCATACCAGTCCTCACTAATTCAAAACCACCAATACCTCATATTCCCCCGCGTATTTATGAATTCTACCAAATTATACTTTAGAAGTATAGGAAATGGCAAGATTTGGCTGAAAGCTTCCTGTTAAATTATTTGTCATTTTACTCGATACTCCTGAATCAACGAATGCACACTCTCCAATGCTTCATCAAACTCATTTTTATCAATATAATTTAAATAGTGATGCAAGTTCGCCTGGAGAAATAAGTTGGGAGTTATGGAGGATCGAAAAAACAATATTAGAGAAATACTTTTCGTTTGTACAGCTTCACAAAACGACATCGCATTCGATCTAAAGAATCACTGATGCAAACATTATTGGACAACGTCAGCAAGCTATGGGTCTGTATGAGTTGTTATTTTGTTAGTTTAAGAAATCAATTCTTGCATCCTCACTTGTCCTATTGGGGGAACTGAGCATAAACCCGTTTTCCATCCATCTTGGTTCCAATCAGCGAATTTGAGCCATGATTTGGCCCTAGAAGTAGAAAATAAGCATTTAACAGAAGGACGAGCCAACTATGGTATTTTATCACCGATCAACGTTTCTTCTAATATCAGAGACCTCCACTTGGCCACGAATCATCAATGCACATGCGAGGAAAGTTGATGACTTTGGATCAGCTTTTATAAGCTGGCAGTCTTTTGAAAATGCATCGGTAAACATTTGATCCAGTCTAAAAGCTAGCGTCAGCACTGCAAGTTGTGAGAGCATCAATACCGTCGCGTTGGCACGTTCACATCAGCAAGAGTATATAGTGGCGTCATACTGGAAAGCAGGAATTTTCGGCGCGGAAATGGAACCAAGTTCGTAACAATATCATTGATATCCACATTCATGGTGCCTTCGAAACGCATTGAACTAGGCGGCAAAATATCAACCAACAACAAGGAACAAGTAATACATGAAAATCAGCCTAACCTCGTAATATTTATGATCAAGTTCGCGACAATGTTATTCATTTCGTCAAAAGGTTGCTTTGTTCGCTTTCCAGAGCACATTCCCCCAAACGCTCGCTGTCCACTGTCGACAACGGTCCGAATGGGCACGCTCTGACCAACCACACGCGTTCGAACTCCTTCGGATCCTACTTCGCGTTTGACTCCCGCTGAAATCTTGTTGTAGATATCAATCAGCGCCTCGTTTTCAACAGGCAGGATACAATCGGCCGATTTGATCAAATGAGACATTGACAGCATTGAGTTATAAGGAGAAGTGACTACATCGTCATCTTCTGAGGGGCATATGGCCGTTGCAAAGCGATACACTTGCGGATATTCGTCGTTCAACAGATCAATAATATACGAGCCTAATCCACTTCCAGTTCCACCCCCAAGAGAATTCAGAATAAAAAATGACTGAAGGGAATTGCATCCTTCGGCTTGAATTCGAATCTTTTTTGAACGGTGAGTGCTTTGAAGAATGCGAAGACTCGATCAATACCTTTTCACTAAGCTCCTCGCCTCTTTCATTGCCATATTCGTTGTAACCCACAGCCCAATTGTTCCCACTTCCTGAATTACCAGCTACAACTTGATGGCTGGCAAATAATGGCCCAAGTGGACTGTTGAGTGTTTGGCCAAGCACGCCCTCTGCCCAATTAGTTCAGTTGGGGCACCCGTTTACAGACTATACTACCTTCCATATCGACTAGCACTGCGCGAGCCCTAATAGCTTTACCATGTTTTCTGGTTGGTTGTGCTTCAATAAACGCACTTGAAGACAAAAAAAGAGGCAACTAACTCAAAGAATGTTGATGTCGCCAAAGTCTGTGACAAATCGGCGGATGCCATTTCTTGTAGGGCAAGGTCATAGAATCGTGCGGCAATTTGATTTCCACATTGGCCAACAGGAATAATAACACATTCAGGCATATTATTTGCAGAAAGAATATAATAATAATTGAGATAATTTTAATTTCACTTACCTTTCTCACTTGCAAATATTTTATTCCAAGTAACAATACAGCTTACAAGAGAAAATTGGCGTCATCCATGCGCAATTCTTGATACATCAGCCCACTGATTAAAAGTTCCACGCTGTAAATTGGGAGTACCAAATCCCTTCAACTTTTCTCCATACGCATCGTCAGTCATCTTCGCATGAAATGAGGACTACTCTGTTTGAAGCAACTACACTCCCGCTTGCAACAACCCCACCGCTGCTGGAAGGTAAGTTGTCGCTTCCAAGTGGGCTGCTGTTCAGTGGTCTTCCAATATGCGTAAACAGCCGAATGTCATTTGTGCTCAGTTTTCGCAAGCTTAACGGTGGAACCATTTTTCCACCCGCATGTTCAACCAAACGCTTAAGAATCGTCCAATCAGGACTCACGTGAGGAGTGGCATATATATTGAAGCCAGAAAGCAGTTTAGTGGATCGGGACCGTTCCAGAGATGTTGTTATAGAAAACTGAGGGTATTCAGATGTTTCATCGACAGGACGAAACGATTTCGGGTCTATATCAAAGGCGTCAGGTACGCGAATCGGCCAATTGAAGATTAAGACAACGCACCTAACCAGCGACCAGCTTTGAGACTCTTTTCAACCCATTCACTTGACACAACCTCTTTCCCAAGAGTCAGAGCCGTAATAAACTTTTCCGTGCGGACAATCTTGTTTGTAACCAAATGGGTACAGCCTTCAATATCCATGGCGTCTTTCCCTCCCATATTTTGGATGTCCTGCAGTGTTGTTCAATGTGCTGTAAGAAGAGAACTTATGGTCTTCAAACCTTCCACAGAGCCTTATCGATCTTGCTCCCCCCAGTGCAAATAATGCGAATGCTTTCAGAGAGTTTTTGTTTCTTTTCCTGACGCGAATTTGCAGGTGCGATTTCTGTCCAAACATCGGCTCCCACCGAACTCCTCCTCCCTCTCTTGACTCCAGTTATGGGGACACTCTGTTTTAGCTTTGATGCCGCTCCGACATTATTTGGCCGATTTTCGACGTGATTCAACGCCTTCGTTACACTCTGAACCGTGATTCTCTCTCTTTTGGACGATGTATCGCTGGGCGGATCCACATCTACTGCAATCGCAGCAAGGTATTTGGGCGTTGGTGGTGTTGCCGATGAGTTGCGCTTTGACTTGTAAACAGTTACTGGGGATTTGTGATAAAGGGCAGTCGGTGCGATCGCGACTGAAGTATTTTGATCTCCTGTTACTGCTGCACTTGTAGTTCCCGCTGCAGTGAATAGCAGTGTGGACTTCAAAGACTTCGACGAAGTCACTTTTGGTGTTGAAGATGTGGATGTTGACATAGATGGTTGATTTTTAATCGCCGACAGCTTTCTTGGCATATTTGTACGTTCTTGTCCATAATTATCTTCAGATTCTTTCGGCGTATTTTCAATTTCCTCCCCAATGCCGGCCTCAGTTTCATTAAATGATTCCCGAACAGCTAAGCCCCCCATTTTCACAAAAGAATTCTTGGTTGGACGGGAAGCTGTCGTTTGTTATAGGATCACGATCGATTGACTTAGTCTCTGAAATTGTAGGACCCAGCAGTGTCTTTTCAGCCATACGAACACTCTTCTCAATCTTCGCTGGAATCAAAAACGCATCCCCAACAATCCGAGGCAAACAGACAGGATAATACAAATATTCACTACGGCAGGGATTCACGACTTTCTCTTGGCGGTAACATTCCTCAAGCCACAAATGATTGACAATAGAAATATCCCATTCCTTCGCCCGTTTTGTTTTCTCGCTGTAAGGCCTTGTGGAAAATTAGCATAAAATTGAATATAATGCCATTCATACCTGGCACAAATGACATGTGTGTTATCTTGAGTCATTTGCCTTGTATAGGTTCCTCCAAGTTGCACCACCATTGTTTCAATGTCTGTTCTGGATTGACCAACGTAATTTGTGGCACAAATCTTCAGATCTTTAAATTGAGGAATAGAATATGCAGGTGCGGGATAATGAAGAAGCTTATGCTTGGGAGGGGTGAGTGTTGTTAATTTAAAGCAGTCATAGATGTATCGCGGTGTTCCAACTAGCTGGGTGGGGTTTCTTGAGGCCTATGCATGTTTAAGTGATGATGAAACATAACGCTTGGAAGCCTCACTTGAACGTAAATTGAACCTTCACGTTTAAGAAGAATGACGATGGTGCATTCAGCACTGTATTCCTTGGCTAATTTCCCCCCAACCTGCTGAATGGCGCCATGAACTCCTTTAACCAAAGAGTCTTCACAATCCCGCCCAAAATAAATCAAGTGTCCTTTGAGAAACTCTTTGTTCTTCGAGGCCGGGCCAGGATCTACGTCAATCATTCAGTTTCTTTGCATGAAATTAATTCAAAAAACCCACCCTTGTCAACAGCACCTCCAAATAACCCATTAGGATTTCCGAAAACAGAATTTTCATGCATAGCCTTCAAAATCTTTATATCGGGCCATGAGTATAAGTATTCTGTTATCCGTCGCTTCACTCTGATACAATCATCAAAAAAATGAGGCAACACAATTTTTAGACCATGACCAGTAAATATTTGATTTGGGTTTCTGTTCAGGTTGTCGAAGCGCTGGGGGAGGTTGGATTGAACAAGAGCCTTTGAATATTCAGTTGTGGTTGATGTCAAGGCGATGAAATGCGTTACATCCTTTGCAAGGGTGGTTCGATATTGACCACCAAATGCAAGTACAGAACCAAAGATTGCGGCTCTGTCATGAATTGAGATCTTCACAGGATAGTCAGATCGGACAGTCTCTTTATACGTTTGACACCCACCTCGTCACTTGCCGCAACAACGAAACCCGAAAATATCATCGCAGGATCGGGCGAGTGGAACTGAAAGCTGTTTGTCTCTTTGTTAAGACCGCAGGTCACTAATTCGGACTCACTCGTCGCGCTGCTGCAGATTGACCAGCGTTCGCAGCCACGAAACAGAAACGGTTTTTGCGATGAATTCAGTTGCATCGCCGCTGTTTGAAACGATAACGTCGGCGTCGACAGCTTCGGAAACTTGTACAAATCCAAGGAAAGTCAGCGCTTGCTTCAACTGTTCCGAGCATTTTTAGCAAAGCAGCATAGGCAGTTTAACAGAGAATGAAAGTACTTGGTGCTGCTGCGGTCCGCCGAGTAATGGAGCTAAATAGACTGATTGAGCCATGAAAATAATTCGAGCATAAATAATTTGAATGTGACTTACAGACATACTCCTCAGTTTCTTGGAATCGCTTACCTCTGATTGAGTTCTATTGTTTAGTTTCAATTCAACGAAACAGTCGCAAAGTCAACACTCCACGAAAAGCACCCCTCGAGAATCTGATATCAACAGTCTTAAATACCCTTCAACAATCAACATAACAGTCAGATTGTCAGTCACTCTATCTTCAAACCTATTTTATTTTCCTTTTTCCCTTGCTTGGTATTTTTGCGTGTCCCGAACCCAATAAGATATGCAGGAACCTTAAAATGACAATGGTGCCGCTCATGATCCATCAAAAATTAAGGCAGCCAAAGCGGAAGTGGAAGAAGATAGGAAAGGATTCAAACGACGTAAGATTTCTCTTCATCTGAGACAGCACCGTGTAGCACGACCATAAATTCATTTCCCGACAGTTCACCGAATCGCCAATTGCAAGCCGAAGAGGCAAATTCAATATTCTAGCGATTGAATCAATCTCATTTGAAATAAGCCCGGTAAACTTAATAGCATGACTGTGGGGAATCTATTGCCAAGGATTCGAATCACGAAAAAAAGAAGATGTCACAATTCTGTGTTTTTATATCCAACAGATACAGGAATAGTTGGTTCTTCTACCGCGCGATTTTCTAAGAATAAAGGCTGGATACCTATTTTCCATCGTTTTTGCCAGAGGCCCAATGGTCTAGTAGTAAGATGCTCGCTTCGGGTGCGAGAGGTCCCGGGTTCAATTCCCGGTTGGGCCCCAGTTAAGCACAGGAGGTGCCTTTTAGGGTGAATTCCGAAATGGGAAAGTAGCGCAGATGGCTTTCCAGTGTTTGCCAAAATTCAATTTTCGCGCTTTGGATTTCTTCCATATCCAATCGTGAACTTGGCCAACATCACCAGAATCCTCCTCTAGTCATCAATTTAGGTTTTAAGTCTCTCACGCAACGGGCTTCACTGAAGGAGTGAAGAGTTGCATAGTAATAAAACTGATTTATCGGCAGTCAATTAATGAAAAACAGTTCAGGAATCATCGAGTCTCTAATGAAAGTTTCATCGCCGATGGTGTTCGAGAGGTTGCTTGATTCGACAGTCTGTTGCCGACCTAAAAATAGAATTAGTTAGGTTCATCAGATATACTCCTCTACTGCAAATCAATGCGTAGCCAATATCTCGATAGATTGATTGGTGGAAGGCTGGTGGTGCTGCAGAGGGTGGGTGGCCAACAGCAAGGCAGTGTGCAAATGGGTTGGCTGAAGCACAAATGGATGGAGCATGCAAAAATTGAGCTCTATTTGAATTTTGCGCTGCGCTCACAATACAAGTCTTTCCCAGTTTGGATGAGTGTAGAAAGTTTGATCAAAGTGGACTAGATGATTGGGCAGACAATCTTGAACATGCCTAAATCTATGTTTTTGAGAATTCATACAAATTGGGGGTCGCCCACAGGTGGGGCCGGCAGCGGTTCAGCATATATTGTCTGTGTAGCTGCATTGTGCCACCCCTTATTGCTCGGCACAACCAACTCGGGATCAAAATTTCTGGTTTGTTTCTGCCACCCCCGCTGTGGAAAGCAGAGTGGTTTTCCAGCTTGCAAGAGGATTCTGAAGCAACATTTCTTGATGTTTCAGTTTGGGGACTGAAAGCGGAAGCAGAGAGTCTGGTTGAAGAGCTTGAGTTTTTGGCAGTCGCCTTGAGTGAGCACGAGTCTCTTCCTGGCTTGTTTTTCTGCGATGTTGACCTTGTCAGCTGGGATGACAACTTCTCTCTTCTTGCCTGCTTTTCCAGCATCAACCAGAACTGGGTTCTTGCTTGCTGGGATAGCTTTGTTGGCAGGTCAAACTTTGACCAGAAGCTCGAGCCGTTCAAGGGGTTGAGTGACACAAAAGGGTTCAACCTGGTTTCTTTGATGAAGATTCTGGCCAGCTCATTGTGTCTGCTGGAGAAACACATGTATATCATATTTATTATGATAAAGATATTCTTTATTCTTCTATTTTCAATCTCAGCTACCGGTACTTTGGCTCTCTCTTACCAGGCAGGGACATGTAATGGACATGCAATTGCAATTAAAATTCTGTCTGCGGGACTGGAGCATGGTGGATAGTAATACTTGACTGGAACATTGTGCTCCTAGCATCCTATCTTGGACATGCTCAGTAAGTATAAATAGAAGTAATGATCCTATATGACAGCATGAAACCCTAACCCTGTCCTCCATTAGCTCAGTTGGTTAGAGCGTGGTGCTAATAACGCCAAGGTCACAGGTTCGATCCCTGTATGGAGCAATCTATGACTATGACCATCAAGATGTCAAGGGAGCAGAAGAAATGTGCACCGGTCTTTTCCTGTGTGTCAATAAAAGATTGGGAAATTTTTTCCGTCTCCCCTATCTTTCATTGGCAGGAAAAAGAGACGCTTTTTGAGACCGGAGAAAAAACAGAAAAAAGCAAAGTCCCGTCCAAGTCCAGCGACAGCAGTGGCTTTTAGGGCTGCCACGCGAAATGTAGCGCCAACAGCAACGGCAGCGGCAACAGCGGCAATCTATCGCGCCTCCAGGCGGAAGTCCTCACGGCGGTTACGATTAAGACTGTGAAATAGTGGACATCATTGATGGTAGTGTCTTTATTCTTCGCACTCTATTCCATTCCTTGCAGCTCATTAATATTCACGAATATTTACAGTGTCTCTTCTTCTTCTGCTTCTTCTTCTTCAATACCTGAAGAGTCTGACGACTTCGAAACCAACCCAGACCGCTCAAACGCTGAGATGGAGGTGAGTTGAATATTCTCTTACAGTCCCAACAAACCCGTTGCTAACGTGGATCTCTGATTCTGAAGTATCTCATTAACTGGGTTTCGCTCATACACCACTCAATCACGGGCCGCTTCGTGTCGCTGTTAGAATTCTAGCTGGACACTCACTCAGCCGTCGAGATGTGGCTGGTGCTTCACGCCCTGCTGCTGGCGCTGGAGACAAACTTGCGGCCAGAATTGACCAATTCAAATGCCAGTTACTCCCTATAATTCCGTAGTTGAGCAATAGCCGTTCTATGAAGTGGAAGAGGAATGGCTTTTTGGAATATCAAACCTGAACACGTCAAACTCATGCAGCAAGTCGACGTACAGCGTGGTAGAGGCAGCACCCAAGGATGCCTGAGCAATGGTCAAAAGACGTTTTACTGCAGTTGCTTATAATGAACTGTCAACCCCAGCGTAGCATGTGCAAATAAACTCTTCTCACTCTTGTCATTAATTTAGTTTAATTTTGTAAGTCATGATGCCACCTATTCTCATCAGAACACAAAGCAAACCTATGTTGAATTATTACCTCTTTCACGCGTTTTCAGACAAAATAAACTCTCTAAGTATTAGGTGCGAATGTCTAGTAGTGCTCGGGTGAGTATTGTTTGCGTAATCAAGAATATTGTGTTTTTGCAGATGTTCAACTTCCCAAGTATATTATTCATACCTAAAAGGACAGCACAATTTAATAGACTGCACTAATATTAGTACCATTGTAAAGTTTGACGAGGTTCTGTTCAAAGACGCTTGAGATCTTGACTTCAAAAGTTTGTTGGAGTGTTCGGAAAAGTGGATCAAAAAAAAAAAATAAAAACTATTTTTTTGCACCTCATTCATTCATTTAAAACATTAATACAAGACAACTGGTTGTATTTGGAGGGCGTTGGTGGTGTTATGGGTCTGAGAAAGTCAAGTTTTGTTGTCGGAAATGCAATCTTCTGCCATTATCTCCTTTATTTCTTAGAATATTTCAACCAAACATTAGAATCAATTTAAATTTGTGTACTCGATAAAGTTATCAGAAAGTGGTTGGTATGTGTATCAAAGTGCAACCTTTGACATGGACTGAGTGTTTGCCCACTCCAGTCGCGTGAGAATCCAAATCCAGCATGAATCAGGGCTACAATTCAGGCCCGTCCTGCTTTATTCATTGTTTTTCAGATCTGGACAGAGTTTGATGTGGTTTGGTCCAGCTTTTGACATGCATTCCCATAGCCATGCACTCTTCCCAACAACCCTGAGAATCACCAACACAAACGTTTAGAGAAATATCCATCTTTATTGAATATTCAAACCATTGATAAGCTCACAGCAAAATGGTCTCACAAATTACAACTCAAGTGTTTTCGCAGTCCCAAGAAGTTCTTGAGCATTTGCATTCAAGGCATTGTTCCTCAACCAAGGGACCAGTCCACCCTCGGACTTTGGAATAGCAACCACATTAGGAAACGTTGGCTGTTTAAAATAAGCTTGCGTGAAGCTCGAGCTACCATGGTCCATGGCTGCCTCCACTCCCATGCTTCACCGACTTTCGGACAGACCGTTTTGCCCAGCCCCAGCTGTGTTTCGCAATAGTAAACGTTTTACAGATGCCTTTTCATATCAACTGGTGTCCCTTGGTCTCAAACTCCGAAAACTTGGCTGGAACTGACTTAAAGGATGCTGAAGCGACTGGCTGTTCTCAACTATACATGGAAGCAGTTTGAAAGCTTATAATGAACTGAATGACAACATACAAGAAGATAACGACACGTACTGGTATGCTTGACACAAACAGGCAACAGCCTGCACCAGCTGGGGAAACAGCAACAATGAACTCTGGGCGACTTTTTGGACAAATCTGACTGACTTCAGTGGCAGTGAAGCCAAATTCAGCGGAAAACTCGGCGCCAACTTCGTCGGTCCACCACCAGCAGCGGAAACGTCTGGGGTGGTTTCAGCAGCGTCAGGCTCAGACTCTTCCGTAACTGAAGAAGAAGAGGAGGAACCGGTAATATTAATTACCTGCAAGGATTGGAATGGAGTGTGAAGAATAAAGACACCACCTTTTAGCTTGAGTCGTTGCATCCATTGTTTCGAAGTCCTAATCATATCTGCCGTGGGGACTTCCGGTTATGAATGCGAAAGATTGTTGCCCTTGCCGCTGCTGTTGCCATATTGGCACTGCATCTCGCTGTGAGCCGTGAAGGCTACGGCTGTCCCTTCCGGTTTGTTGTCGACAGCTGCTGGTGGTTGGTTGATCCCGTCAGCGTCAATTTGACTGCAGCCCATTGCTGGTCAGAATTGTCAGTTGATTCGCACTTGCTGTTTTTTCACGGACTTGAACGGGACTTTGCTTTTTCTGTTTTTTCTCCGGTCTCAAAAAGCGTCTCTTTTTCCTGCCAATGAAAGATAGGGGAGACGGAAAAAATTTCCCAATCTTTTATTGACACACAGGAAAAGACCGGGTGGAAATGTGCTGTGTTTTGTTCTTCGTTGCTCAAACTCAAAATACAGTTTTAGGGATGTCAAGGGAGCAGAAGAACTGTGCTGTGTTTTGTTCTTCATTGCTCAAACTCAAAATACAGTTTTGCAATCTGACTGATCTGTATTTTGGTGGCTACTTTGGGATGAGAATGGACAGTTGACCACCAATCTTCAGGAGGGGTTGATCATCCAATTTGGCTCCGTGACTGTTGCATCAGTGTGTACTGAAGCCTCTTCTCTTGCTGACCCTCCAACCGGCTCTTATGACATGCATGTGGTTTGAACATGTTTGGTGGATGATTTGAAGGCAACAAATCAAGCTGTGGCACTTCAAAACAAAATTTAGAATCAGATATCAATATGAATGCCAATATAGTTTTTGCTGAATAATAATAGGGGGTGTCACTTGTTTTTCGTGAAAAAAATGATTACGTGATAATTTATTCGTGATATCTTTGAAGAATTGAGACCCCTCTGGTCACAACAACACCAATCCGTTGCAAAATGCCACGAGCAGCCAGCACCAATAAACCATCGGGGCATTGGAATAAAATCTCAATAAACTTTCACTCCAATACCTCCGACAAAGCTTTCAAGCAGGAGTTTCATGTAAATTGCTATTAATTCCACCACAGTGTTTGTGCCTGTAGGTTAGTGCTTCATTTATTGTTCCAACACTTTGTTAGACACTGGGTGGTGGAGGTGGTGCATTGGGTTGTGACCCCAATGGCCTCGGTGGGGTTGGTCCTTTCGGCATGTTCAGTTCGAGATTGTTTTCTGGAAGAAAAAACGTCGTGAAGAATTTTCGTGATAAGGAATCTTTGTGAAACTGCTCTAGCCAATCAAAATGCAATCACGATTTCTTTCCAAACAAGTGACACCCCCTAATGCTAAATTCAGATAGTGGTCTCATTCCCAGATAGTATAGTGGCCAGTATCCGCCCCTGTCACGGGCGAGACCGGGGTTCAATTCCCCGTCTGGGAGATCCGCAACTAGCTTTTGATTGTGGATGATAGGCAGCAATATATAGTTGGAGAATACAGTTCACATTTTGGAATCTAATCCATGCAACATTACAGTCTGTTTACAAACTATAACATGAACTATAACATTGTTTGAAAGTGTATTTAGCCCAAAATGTAAGTGTTCTATGTGAGAGTAGATGTGTACCTATTATGGCAAGTCGCAACTGGAAATCGCTCCACTCCAACATATCCAGAGGCACAAGCATATGATATATCAGTAAGGGAAAAATTCCATCACGTAGACTTCCAGGAGCTCTGGAAGCGCCAAGTGAAACGTCTTCTTGGCGCGCCTCGGAACATTTTGGAAAACTGGAGCAAAACAGAAATCTTGGTGATTTGGGATAGATAACACATTGTGTTTCAAATCACCAGGTGTGTACTTCAAAATATTTACTTCGCATATACAAAATTAAGGGTTTTATGAAATAAACACATTGTGTTCCAAATCACTAGTATCAGAGAACACACGCATCAATGTGGTGTAGATGTTGAAGCAATGGATTCTCATCTTTGAAGATAGGATCATGACCTGCAACTTGCCTTGCTGTGCAACTCCTGTGGCGTAGCGATAGACTACATTACACAGAAAATCACAGAGTGAGTGTTGTGTGGCATTGTTTGGTGGCACTGATGGACTTGAACCTGGGACCTAGGTGGGCAGAGTTGTAGCCATTGATTGTTGGAAGATATTGTAACAAAATGAAAAAAATGTTCTTTTGGACTATTGCAAATTTATTGGGAGAAAGGTGCCAGCTTGATAAGAATTACTGCAGGCTACTTAGAGAATCATAGCTCAAGGCATAGGTTCTGTATGCACTACTAATGGGCTGCTCTGAGTGATTAATTTTTTGGCTTGTTGTTTGTTATTCAAGGATATGGGTGTATGGCAAAATGGTTACCGCGCTTGACTACGAATCAAGAGATTCCAGGTTCGACCCCTGGTACGCTCGTGTTTTGCATGGCTGGGAAGATATGGGGATTATAGGGTATAAAATGGATGTGCCAGGTCGTATCCGGATTCGCACCGGAGTTACTGGTATCAAAAACCAGGGTGATGACCACTACACTATACACTCTAATTTAGCGTTGGACCTGTTCTTAATAACAGCTTATGCCTGCCTGCAATCTAATGTCTCATGATCAGCAGGTTTTATGTGACATGAGCTGATTTGGCACCAGAGACATGTATTCATTCACATTGTTTCTTGGCAATGCAGGCCGCAACTTGTTGGAGGGCAATGGAGGCACATGAAACTGTGTGACATCCTCCTTGTTTGATAATGAAGTTAACAAATATCTCCAAAATCTCTCTAGTGTTTGCACCTGTACACAGAACCAGCACCACGCTCAGTCTTTGACAGTTATTATGATGTGTGTATTTTGGTTTTCAATAAATCTCATGTGCCCTACCTTTGAAAAGACTCCTAATCCAATACCTACAACATCCTAACTTAATCTAGTGAACTAAATTGTGTTTGGAATATAATAAACACAATAGCTCTATTTTATTGACACAATAGATTCTCTTATATACCACCTCTGAATTCTAAGGCTGGTACATGGTCGGCTTTTTTGGGAAACAAGGATGTTCAACTTTTGAAGAAAGACTTGTGAATGGTATTCACTTTATAATTAGAATAAGCGTGTTAGTGAGAAATTGTGTTTTGGAAAATACCTGAAACACGTGTTTCAGACTAACTCTGGGTATATAAGAAAAAGGGTTAAAACTAAAGAGGAGAGAGCATTCCACAAACCAAGTGTGGAATACACACTAACCACACACCGTGATCTTTGACTCCTTCTGCAATACAAGTTGTAGATTTTTCAATTCACATCCAGAAGGATGGCTCCATTTACTCCAGCTGGCCCAGAAGCCAGCATCCACTTTGGACTGTTGAAATCTACCATACATGCTAGGCCCAATTCAGCCATTGTTTCAAAGAAGTTATTGCTGTTGCAGTTTACAAATTTCTAAGGGCGACCTGAAAAAGCTGCTGTTTAATAACCTATTTAATAATCTTATACAGCTAGCTGTTGGTATGGCTCTGTCCAAGATAAACCTTTCAGCACCAATTCTGGATTTTGCCACCACGGGTTGAATACTGAGCAATTTTCAACAATTGAGGCAATTGATTGCCATTTTTTTAAATAGACTACCAATTATAATATTGACTCAATTTTGAAAAGCAAATTCCCTAGGGAGAAGGGCAGATGGCCGAGCGGTCCAAGGCGCTGCACTCAAGTTGCAGTCTAGAAATAGGCGTGGGTTCGAATCCCACTCTGCTCAACCTTTGCTGGGCAGCAGAAAGGTGCGTTCTGTGAGTTGGGTTTTGCTTTGTTTGTATCATGCCACCTCAGCCAGATGTGGATTTCACTTTAACGTGAATGCAACAGCCAAATCCTTTTTACTTTTTATGAGCATGTGCATCCTGAAAATTTGCATATGCAACTGCAAGTATTCCAAATAAACGTGGCTGTCAAAGTAAACAAGTAAAATGGTTTGCAGCTGCAGCTCTTGTCTTTCCTTTACGTCTTGTCACAGAGTTTAGTCTGAAAATTCCACAAAAGTAATTCATCTCATGTACTCTCATATACTCTCATGTACTCTCATGTACTCTCAAGGAAAACAAAAATCCATTCACCTCCATGTTATGGTCTAATGGCTTTACAGGTAATGACAGAGTCAGAAATCTATTGTTTGTTGTGAAAAAAAAGCAAAATGGGTCTTGGTAACAATAACTGTGAAATCCATTTTCTGATTATATCAATCAACAGAGCTTTTGCAGTGCAAACTTGCAAGCAATTGGTTAATGGGACAAACAAAGAGAATCTAAGAGATTTGGAGGTTAAATGCCCCACTTTTGCCACCAAGGCACTGACATCTGAAAAGCAACTGAAAAAAAGAGGCAAAGGACCATGCAGATTTGGAATCTACAATGCTTTTGAAGAAACATGGTCTTTGTGAGAATGCAAGATCACAAAAACCCTAGATTTGATGCATCTGGTTTAGCCATGTATATGAGATCAATTTTGCCAAGGAGTAAAAGCCTTCAAGAAATTAAAACCTATTGATGTTGAGCATAAACTATGTTGCTTGTAGACAGAGACAAGAACTAATACATTTTATTCTGATTGCCACTTATAAGTTGCTACACTTGCAATTTTTTACAGTGAAATCTATAGAATAACAGAGGATGTGCATAATCACAGGTAGGTATAGCGCACATTTTGTAGAGAGGATGGTTTTACACCACAATGCCATGTAGTTAGGGGTATTACCTCACATCTCTCTGTGTTAAGGATTGCACAAAAATAGTATGTGAAATACAACACAACCAATCATGAATATTGTATTTATTATGATAAAGATATTCTTTATTTTTCTATTTTCAATCTTAGCTACAGTACTTTGGCTCTCTCTTACCAGGCAGGGACATGTAATGGACATGCAATTGCACTTAAAATTCTGTCTGCGGGACTGGAGCATGGTGGATAGTAATACTTGACTGGAACATTGTGCTCCTAGCATCCTATCTTGGACATGCTCACTAAGTATAAATAGAAGTAATGATCCTATATGACAGCATGAAACCCTAACCCTGTCCTCCATTAGCTCAGTTGGTTAGAGCGTGGTGCTAATAACGCCAAGGTCACAGGTTCGATCCCTGTATGGAGCAATCTATGACTATGACCATCAAGATGTCAAGGGAGCAGAAGAAATGTGCTGTGTTTTGTTCTTCATTGCTCAAACTCAAAATACAGTTTTGCAATCTGACTGATCTGTATTTTGGTGGCTACTTTGGGATGAGAATGGACAGTTGACCACCAATCTTCAGGAGGGGTTGATCATCCAATTTGGCTCCGTGACTGTTGCATCAGTGTGTACTGAAGCCTCTTCTCTTGCTGACCCTCCAACCGGCTCTTATGACATGCATGTGGTTTGAACATGTTTGGTGGATGATTTGAAGGCAACAAATCAAGCTGTGGCACCTCAAAACAAAATTTAGAATCAGATATCAATATGAATGCCAATATAGTTTTTGCTGAATAATAATAGGGGGTGTCACTTGTTTTTCGTGAAAAAAATGATTACGTGATAATTTATTCGTGATATCTTTGAAGAATTGAGACCCCTCTGGTCACAACAACACCAATCCGTTGCAAAATGCCACGAGCAGCCAGCACCAATAAACCATCGGGGCATTGGAATAAAATCTCAATAAACTTTCACTCCAATACCTCCGACAAAGCTTTCAAGCAGGAGTTTCATGTAAATTGCTATTAATTCCACCACAGTATTTGTGCCTGTAGGTTAGTGCTTCATTTATTGTTCCAACACTTTGTTAGACACTGGGTGGCGGAGGTGGTGCATTGGGTTGTGACCCCAATGGCCTCGGTGGGGTTGGTCCTTTCGGCATGTTCAGTTCGAGATTGTTTTCTGGAAGAAAAAACGTCGTGAAGAATTTTCGTGATAAGGAATCTTTGTGAAACTGCTCTAGCCAATCAAAATGCAATCACGATTTCTTTCCAAACAAGTGACACCCCCTAATGCTAAATTCAGATAGTGGTCTCATTCCCAGATAGTATAGTGGCCAGTATCCGCCCCTGTCACGGGCGAGACCGGGGTTCAATTCCCCGTCTGGGAGATCTGCAACTAGCTTTTGATTGTGGATGATAGGCAGCAATATATAGTTGGAGAATACAGTTCACATTTTGGAATCTAATCCATGCAACATTACAGTCTGTTTACAAACTATAACATGAACTATAACATTGTTTGAAAGTGTATTTAGCCCAAAATGTAAGTGTTCTATGTGAGAGTAGATGTGTACCTATTATGGCAAGTCGCAACTGGAAATCGCTCCACTCCAACATATCCAGAGGCACAAGCATATGATTTATCAGTAAGGTAAAAATTCCATCACGTAGACTTCCAGGAGCTCTGGAAGCGCCAAGTGAAACGTCTTCTTGGCGCGCCTCGGAACATTTTGGAAAACTGGAGCAAAACAGAAATCTTGGTGATTTGGGATAGATAACACATTGTGTTTCAAATCACCAGGTGTGTACTTCAAAATATTTACTTCGCATATACATAATTAAGGGTTTTATGAAATAAACACATTGTGTTCCAAATCACTAGTATCAGAGAACACACGCATCAATGTGGTGTAGATGTTGAAGCAATGGATTCTCATCTTTGAAGATAGGATCATGACCTGCAACTTGCCTTGCTGTGCAACTCCTGTGGCGTAGCGATAGACTACATTACACAGAAAATCACAGAGTGAGTGCTGTGTGGCATTGTTTGGTGGCACTGATGGACTTGAACCTGGGACCTAGGTGGGCAGAGTTGTAGCCATTGATTGTTGGAAGATATTGTAACAAAATGAAAAAAATGTTCTTTTGGACTATTGCAAATTTATTGGGAGAAAGGTGCCAGCTTGATAAGAATTACTGCAGGCTACTTAGAGAATCATAGCTCAAGGCATAGGTTCTGTATGCACTACTAATGGGCTGCTCTGAGTGATTAATTTTTTGGCTTGTTGTTTGTTATTCAAGGATATGGGCGTATGGCAAAATGGTTACCGTGCTTGACTACGAATCAAGAGATTCCAGGTTCGACCCCTGGTACGCTCGTGTTTTGCATGGCTGGGAAGATATGGGGATTATAGGGTATAAAATGGATGTGCCAGGTCGTATCCGGATTCGCACCGGAGTTACTGGTATCAAAAACCAGGGTGATGACCACTACACTATACACTCTAATTTAGCGTTGGACCTGTTCTTAATAACAGCTTATGCCTGCCTGCAATCTAATGTCTCATGATCAGCAGGTTTTATGTGACATGAGCTGATTTGGCACCAGAGACATGTATTCATTCACATTGTTTCTTGGCAATGCAGGCCGCAACTTGTTGGAGGGCAATGGAGGCACATGAAACTGTGTGACATCCTCCTTGTTTGATAATGAAGTTAACAAATATCTCCAAAATCTCTCTAGTGTTTGCACCTGTACACAGAACCAGCACCACGCTCAGTCTTTGACAGTTATTATGATGTGTGTATTTTGGTTTTCAATAAATCTCATGTGCCCTACCTTTGAAAAGACTCCTAATCCAATACCTACAACATCCTAACTTAATCTAGTGAACTAAATTGTGTTTGGAATATAATAAACACAATAGCTCTATTTTATTGACACAATAGATTCTCTTATATACCACCTCTGAATTCTAAGGCTGGTACATGGTCGGCTTTTTTGGGAAACAAGGATGTTCAACTTTTGAAGAAAGACTTGTGAATGGTATTCACTTTATAATTAGAATAAGCGTGTTAGTGAGAAATTGTGTTTTGGAAAATACCTGAAACACGTGTTTCAGACTAACTCTGGGTATATAAGAAAAAGGGTTAAAACTAAAGAGGAGAGAGCATTCCACAAACCAAGTGTGGAATACACACTAACCACACACCGTGATCTTTGACTCCTTCTGCAATACAAGTTGTAGATTTTTCAATTCACATCCAGAAGGATGGCTCCATTTACTCCAGCTGGCCCAGAAGCCAGCATCCACTTTGAGGCCCTCCATCTACATCATTGAATTTTTGGGCTGTTGAAATCTACCATACATGCTAGGCCCAATTCAGCCATTGTTTCAAAGAAGTTATTGCTGTTGCAGTTTACAAATTTCTAAGGGCGACCTGAAAAAGCTGCTGTTTAATAACCTATTTAATAATCTTATACAGCTAGCTGTTGGTATGGCTCTGTCCAAGATAAACCTTTCAGCACCAATTCTGGATTTTGCCACCACGGGTTGAATACTGAGCAATTTTCAACAATTGAGGCAATTGATTGCCATTTTTTTAAATAGACTACCAATTATAATATTGACTCAATTTTGAAAAGCAAATTCCCTAGGGAGAAGGGCAGATGGCCGAGCGGTCCAAGGCGCTGCACTCAAGTTGCAGTCTAGAAATAGGCGTGGGTTCGAATCCCACTCTGCTCAACCTTTGCTGGGCAGCAGAAAGGTGCGTTCTGTGAGTTGGGTTTTGCTTTGTTTGTATCATGCCACCTCAGCCAGATGTGGATTTCACTTTAACGTGAATGCAACAGCCAAATCCTTTTTACTTTTTATGAGCATGTGCATCCTGAAAATTTGCATATGCAACTGCAAGTATTCCAAATAAACGTGGCTGTCAAAGTAAACAAGTAAAATGGTTTGCAGCTGCAGCTCTTGTCTTTCCTTTACGTCTTGTCACAGAGTTTAGTCTGAAAATTCCACAAAAGTAATTCATCTCATGTACTCTCATATACTCTCATGTACTCTCATGTACTCTCAAGGAAAACAAAAATCCATTCACCTCCATGTTATGGTCTAATGGCTTTACAGGTAATGACAGAGTCAGAAATCTATTGTTTGTTGTGAAAAAAAAGCAAAATGGGTCTTGGTAACAATAACTGTGAAATCCATTTTCTGATTATATCAATCAACAGAGCTTTTGCAGTGCAAACTTGCAAGCAATTGGTTAATGGGACAAACAAAGAGAATCTAAGAGATTTGGAGGTTAAATGCCCCACTTTTGCCACCAAGGCACTGACATCTGAAAAGCAACTGAAAAAAAGAGGCAAAGGACCATGCAGATTTGGAATCTACAATGCTTTTGAAGAAACATGGTCTTTGTGAGAATGCAAGATCACAAAAACCCTAGATTTGATGCATCTGGTTTAGCCATGTATATGAGATCAATTTTGCCAAGGAGTAAAAGCCTTCAAGAAATTAAAACCTATTGATGTTGAGCATAAACTATGTTGCTTGTAGACAGAGACAAGAACTAATACATTTTATTCTGATTGCCACTTATAAGTTGCTACACTTGCAATTTTTTACAGTGAAATCTATAGAATAACAGAGGATGTGCATAATCACAGGTAGGTATAGCGCACATTTTGTAGAGAGGATGGTTTTACACCACAATGCCATGTAGTTAGGGGTATTACCTCACATCTCTCTGTGTTAAGGATTGCACAAAAATAGTATGTGAAATACAACACAACCAATCATGAATATTGTATTTATTATGATAAAGATATTCTTTATTTTTCTATTTTCAATCTCAGCTACGGTACTTTGGCTCTCTCTTACCAGGCAGGGACATGTAATGGACATGCAATTGCACTTAAAATTCTGTCTGCGGGACTGGAGCATGGTGGATAGTAATACTTGACTGGAACATTGTGCTCCTAGCATCCTATCTTGGACATGCTCACTAAGTATAAATAGAAGTAATGATCCTATATGACAGCATGAAACCCTAACCCTGTCCTCCATTAGCTCAGTTGGTTAGAGCGTGGTGCTAATAACGCCAAGGTCACAGGTTCGATCCCTGTATGGAGCAATCTATGACTATGACCATCAAGATGTCAAGGGAGCAGAAGAACTGTGCTGTGTTTTGTTCTTCATTGCTCAAACTCAAAATACAGTTTTGCAATCTGACTGATCTGTATTTTGGTGGCTACTTTGGGATGAGAATGGACAGTTGACCACCAATCTTCAGGAGGGGTTGATCATCCAATTTGGCTCCGTGACTGTTGCATCAGTGTGTACTGAAGCCTCTTCTCTTGCTGACCCTCCAACCGGCTCTTATGACATGCATGTGGTTTGAACATGTTTGGTGGATGATTTGAAGGCAACAAATCAAGCTGTGGCACTTCAAAACAAAATTTAGAATCAGATATCAATATGAATGCCAATATAGTTTTTGCTGAATAATAATAGGGGGTGTCACTTGTTTTTCGTGAAAAAAATGATTACGTGATAATTTATTCGTGATATCTTTGAAGAATTGAGACCCCTCTGGTCACAACAACACCAATCCGTTGCAAAATGCCACGAGCAGCCAGCACCAATAAACCATCGGGGCATTGGAATAAAATCTCAATAAACTTTCACTCCAATACCTCCGACAAAGCTTTCAAGCAGGAGTTTCATGTAAATTGCTATTAATTCCACCACAGTGTTTGTGCCTGTAGGTTAGTGCTTCATTTATTGTTCCAACACTTTGTTAGACACTGGGTGGTGGAGGTGGTGCATTGGGTTGTGACCCCAATGGCCTCGGTGGGGTTGGTCCTTTCGGCATGTTCAGTTCGAGATTGTTTTCTGGAAGAAAAAACGTCGTGAAGAATTTTCGTGATAAGGAATCTTTGTGAAACTGCTCTAGCCAATCAAAATGCAATCACGATTTCTTTCCAAACAAGTGACACCCCCTAATGCTAAATTCAGATAGTGGTCTCATTCCCAGATAGTATAGTGGCCAGTATCCGCCCCTGTCACGGGCGAGACCGGGGTTCAATTCCCCGTCTGGGAGATCTGCAACTAGCTTTTGATTGTGGATGATAGGCAGCAATATATAGTTGGAGAATACAGTTCACATTTTGGAATCTAATCCATGCAACATTACAGTCTGTTTACAAACTATAACATGAACTATAACATTGTTTGAAAGTGTATTTAGCCCAAAATGTAAGTGTTCTATGTGAGAGTAGATGTGTACCTATTATGGCAAGTCGCAACTGGAAATCGCTCCACTCCAACATATCCAGAGGCACAAGCATATGATATATCAGTAAGGTAAAAATTCCATCACGTAGACTTCCAGGAGTTCTGGAAGCGCCAAGTGAAACGTCTTCTTGGCGCGCCTCGGAACATTTTGGAAAACTGGAGCAAAACAGAAATCTTGGTGATTTGGGATAGATAACACATTGTGTTTCAAATCACCAGGTGTGTACTTCAAAATATTTACTTCGCATATACATAATTAAGGGTTTTATGAAATAAACACATTGTGTTCCAAATCACTAGTATCAGAGAACACACGCATCAATGTGGTGTAGATGTTGAAGCAATGGATTCTCATCTTTGAAGATAGGATCATGACCTGCAACTTGCCTTGCTGTGCAACTCCTGTGGCGTAGCGATAGACTACATTACACAGAAAATCACAGAGTGAGTGTTGTGTGGCATTGTTTGGTGGCACTGGTGGACTTGAACCTTCCATTGCTCAAAGACAGAGTATTGGTCCTCCAATGCTTCAAGTAATTCCGTCATGGCCTCAAGGGAGTGGTTTGAGTGTGATTTTGATGAAACAAGCTGCAAAATCAAAGAATGAACAGAGGCACTCAGTCACTTCCTTTGGAACCAAATCCACAATGCAAGGCATCAACAGCATCATAATACTTGAGAAGCCCTTTTTAGTTAATTTTGACAGAGTTGTTATCCCATTTTTGAATTGGTTGGATCGCTTCACAGGTGGAACCTGGCGAACCCGTTGATCCAGAATATCCAGGGAATGACGTTCCTTAATCATTGACTTCAAAACTGGCCATAAATGAGAACCAAAAAGGCCAAGATAAATCGCGTGCAGTGAATCAGCAGTAATAGCTGAGTGTATGCAGAATGTCCCTCGAATCAGTGGTTTTGTGGCGCCAGTGTGAGCAAGGGCGACTGCATTGATTGAGGTGTTTGGCTTGAATGAAACAGCCAGGCATAGGCACAGCATTACACATTGGACTGACAGTTGCTGTGAGAGCCAGCTCTGGGTAATCCCCATTGAAATTGAACAAACATAGAAAGAATTGTTGGATTTGGCTATCAGGACTCTGTAGAGGAACACCGTCTGCAATCCAAGGTCGAAGGTCATCCAAAATAACAGAAAGAGAAGCATGATGAGCAGCGCGTTTGTAGTAGCAAAGAAACTTGGAGCCTTTGTTGCTTGCTACTATTGAAGATGTAGCAGGAAGATATGTTAAAAGAGTAGACATGAGGTTGGAGAGCTTGTTCCGATAACTCTTCTGGATGTTTCCAAGGTCACACGTACATGGTATAAACAAATTCTTTCCAATTTTTGCTGCCAATGCACCGTCAACATTGAGAATGAGAAACAAGGGTGTTGCTCCTGGGGATAGACGGGTCTGCAAGGTCCCAGCGTAGTCTCCTGAGAATGTTTCCTCAAATAGCTGCTCTCCATCAGCATCGTGTTGTTTTGCATATGTGTATGAAAAAACATCTCTCAGCAAAGAATCTTGAAGTTTGCATCGAATGACATAGCAAATTTGGCAACGGTATAGCTTAATTGGAATTGCGCGATAATGACTTTGTGCCATTTGATGGAATCTTGACGGCATGCTTCGGATAATGCAATCAATAGGAACTTCTCGCAGCTCATAGTCCTTTTGTCAAAGGTTAGAAAATGTGTCTCCTATATTGAAACCCAAAATACGTACGGCACTTAACCTTAAAGACTCAATCCCGTCAATTGCGGCATGAAGCTGTTTTCCTGTTTTGAATGAAGGTACATGCTCAGGAAGCAGGTGAGGTCAATTGAATTCAAGCAATTTTGTAATTGATGATTGTCCCATCGGATCTCTATGATGACATGATGCATTATGTCAACATCTGCTTGAGAGAACTCCTTTTCAACAAGTTCAATGAGGGCAAAATCAGATTCTTGCATGCTGAATGCATGGTTTTTCAATGGAGTCCCTAATTTATTTACTCATTAGTTCTTGAATATGAAGGATATTTGTTGTATTCGACAATTACCATAGACTTGATTGACTTCAATGACTTCATCCTCAAACTTGTTGTCCTCTAAGTCAGTTCCTCCCACACCGCCTTCTCCGGAAACACCATCAATAAATCCACTGTTGTTCACAATATTTTCGAAAGCACCAGTCTCATCATCAGCATCCTCATTGCCTCCAGAAGGCATGATCCTCTGAAGCTCATTGTCATTGTCCACAGCAGCGTCACCAAGCTCGGATGATAGCATTGATTCGCAGCGAAAGATGTGGGCCAGATGTTCCGGATGCGACAGCTCCAAATGCCTCCAAAGAGCGGCTGGAGTTTCGAAACTTCAACGGCAACGTTGGACAGAGCATGAATGTTTCATGCCAGATGGTTCAATTTCAGATTAGTACTAGTGCCAGTCTTTCAAAATTTGACCACAATATTTTGGCTTCAATCAAATTTCAATGCCTTGTGGTGTGCATTTTGTGTCTCAACACTTGTTGTGGGAGACACTGACTTCGTAATTTCACATGGGCTCAAAAACTTGCCAAAAATAATGGAAGGTTCGAAGCCATGGAAAAAGGACCAAAACCTGCTCCCTTCGTCTGTGGCAGGTACCGTATCAAACAGCCAGCAGCCTCATCAAAAAAAGGGCAAGAAACAAACCTTATCCCAACAAGTAGAGCTTCAAACCGCCGAGACAGATGATGAAGGGTGAGTGTCTTAATGCTGTGTTAGCTGTGTTGCGTCTGGCTTGGCTGAACAACAATTTTAGCTACGTCAATGAGCCTTTTGTCAACAAGACTCTCTTTTGGAAAGTGATGGAGATGAAAGCAACGGTGATGGTGACCACAACACCGATGAACTCGAAGAGGAATCTGCCACTGACACTAATAAACGCTACTTGGACAGTCAAGAACGCTATGAAGACGAAAATGGCAATGTGAATGTTAGTTCAAATGATTGTTGGCTGACCACTCCACAGGATACCAACGATTGAAGCACCACCACAGACTTATTGGATGGGACTCTCTGAGAAAAAGGCGCGCTCAAAGAAATGGTTGCAACAGCTTCAATGTTGGCAAAAATGAGCTCAATACTCGTGGCAATGCTGGAGCCGTTGGGTTTGCTGCAAATGGCAATGGTTTCAGTGGTAACAGTTTCGGCACAACTCGTGGGAAATCAGTGCCGCTCTTTACGGCTCCGATGCTCGCGGCAACGAAAGCGGCTCCAAAACTCGTGGAAATGGTCCATCCTGTCCATAACGGCTCAACCGCTCATGGAAACGGTTCCATTTCTTTTGATAGCAGCTCCAACAGTCATGGCAACGGTCCAAATCATGCACGCAACGGTCCAGGGTTCACCAGCAAGGGGTCCACTCGTATTCCCAACACCGCCTACAGCCACGAACCACTACGCCAAGGCCATAACAACCATGAGCCAGCGAGACTGGCTCATTTTGCTGTGAAGCGGTCAATAGTTCAAAAACACCCAACGAAACCGAAACAGACAAAACAGTAACTTTTGGAGGCACTGACATTGAAACCAGAGTGAGTTGATTTTATTTATTTGCACGCAAACCCATTATTACTTAAAGGCATATTGAGATGCTGAAACGGAGTTTCGAAATAAGCACATTCACCAAATATGTGCTGGTAGAACCGCTACATGGGCACGGGGATACATACTACACTTCTTGGCTTTGGAGGTTGACCGCTTCCGTGACAGGTACTGCTGCAGAAAAGCTGAAAGAGGATACCCCGCTTCTCTTCAAATCTCTTCACGCACTGGTTGGTTTAGTCCATTGTTTTCTTGGCAAGACTCTCTAATCAAATCAGCACAAGAAAACCGTTGGTGACTTTCGCTGTAATATGCTCAGCCATTATCACAAATCTTTTCTTCTCGCTGATTTCTATGGACTTAAAGGAGACCCAGAAGCGGCAGCTCGGTACTTGGGCGAGCAGAACGAGTATGTGGAAAGCAGATTCGTTTCAGACACTTACAGTCACATAACTTCTACAGATTTATGCTTGACCTTTCAGATGCCGAAACGCCACGTATGTTTCAGAACAAGAACTTTCTTGCCAGCGTAAAGCTCTTCATGGCGCTTCCATGTGTGCACCACGTTTTTACCGCCAAAATGCTCTTGAAGCACCGCAAGATTAAGCCGCTCCTTGCTATTGCATCCAGTGTGTGTTTTGTCTTAGTTCTATTCTGCCATGTGTATTCACGTTTCTTTAATCAGATTCGCCACAGTATTCATTGTTTAACTGTTCCAAACTATACCTACAATGAGAAATCAGATTCCTATGACAAGTACAAAGAGTTTCTGGATGCCTACGATTCTGCTGCTGACAAGACTGCGTGGAATAACACAGTGGAACGATTTTATGTGAGTATGGATGGAATTCTGGGAAGTTCTATCAGTGCAGGGAAAAAGAAGAGCACAATTGTTGGGATTGCTATCTAAATGGGCATTTCAAATGATTAATTAAGTGGGGGGGGGGGGGGGGGGGGGGGGGGGGGGGGGGTTGCATAATGTGCTTGTTGAACATTTTGATGCAAAAACAGGCATTTTCAGGCATCAACATGAGACTTTGGGATTTCCAGATGAAAAATAAATTTGCAAGATGGATCTTATTCTTCCTCCATGACCCTGCATCCAATCGTTTTCGCACTTCAGCCGATAGTCAGTCAGGCGCCAAATGACATGGCTTTCCTGATGACTTGACTTGTGACATTGAGGTGACAAACTCCTTCCAATGGCAGGTGATGAAGTCAAGCTTCCACTGTCTACAATCACATATACTCATAGAAGTGGTTGCCTTGGCAACCCATTCAATTGCGTCACGATAAACTTGCACTGCAGATTGCACAAAATGCTCCATGTGAAACAAATGGACTAATGGCAAGGCCGTCCATACTGGACCAGAAAAGCCGAATTCCTCGTTTGAAGAACTCACGAAAGAAGATGGTCTTGATCTTTCTTGCTAGCTCAGATGACTGAGACGCAATCATAAATTCAAAGACAATCTCTGCACTTATATGCTGACTGTCAGAGAGCATCAAAACAAGCAACTTTGTCGCTCTGACAGCGACAGCTTCACAAGTATCAATCAAAGCGTTTTAACATCTTCAACAAGACGAATCAGGAGAGCTGTCTGTTCCTGGCCAACTACAGCCTTCCGAGCAAAAGAGGATCAAATGTCAGCAACTTGTCCTGTAACAGACGCAAATGTGAGTCTTTCGAGCTTTGCAATATGTGCTTCTGTAATAATAATAGAGTTGGCTGCATTCCCATGCACTGTTGATCTAGTTGTTTAAGGATCGAGAGAGTATGGAAAGTAAAAGCCACACCTTCGTCCTTGTCTTCAAGCTCTTCTTGTTTCTTTCCTAAAGTGGTGTTTCGTGAATCCAGGAGGGTTTGAAGAAACGGCTGAATACCATTGCCATCTGGTCCGTAAAAAAGTCATCAATCGACTTCACAGTTGCTTTTTGAGTTGAGATGTTTTGGACAAGGGTTGTGCATTTCAAGTAAGTGCTATCCAATACCCTGCACAACTACAGTAATATCAATGTTTATCAAATCCTGTTTAATAACCAGCTGTGAAAAAATCCAGGAATGACTTCAATCCCGAGCTCTTTTTCCAATCCACCAAAATCAATAGTACCAGTTATGGTGTAACCATCCTTCATTCGAAGGAATTCCGCCTGAACAAGCCCTGTGTCTGACTTGTCCCAATGACAACCACCAGCTAAATGCCTTCCCTGTTTCTCCACTCCTTTGCACTTAAGCTTGAAAGCCTCAGCCAGCGTGTCCAACTTCTCGGAGTTGATACCAAATGTATTATTGGCAGCAACCTGTCTATTGTGTGGCATGGTCAAAAACCCCGAGTTGTTGCTGGCTTTATTTTGATGTGAAGCCGATCCTCTGTGGTCATTTCCACGTAAGTGGGTGATAATTCGTCGCCCAAATTTCCGTCGAAGGCTGTCATAAAATCGTTAAGTCCTTTTGATCAAGTGCATCAATTTCCGTCAGCGGTGCAAATTCTTCAGAAGAAACACAATGTTCATAGTTCTGGAGCTTCATATTTGCAAACTATGCATAGCTCATCTGCAGTAGTCCGAATTGTTAGCCCATAAGGTTTTTTGGTTGCTGAAGTTGATTCCAACACGCCGGGCTTGGCATTAATAGATGGGGCAGGAACGGAAACACTTGCGTGTATAATGCTGAGAAGAGAGAGCAACGAAACTGAGTCGATACCTTCATTGAAGAGAGTATCCATCACCGATTTGCTATTTATCATAATCGGTAGGTGACGCAGCACCGGACAATCACAGCCGCTAGCTGTTGTATGGCTAAGAGGCAGCTTATGACTCTCAGGGGAAGGGGCGGTGGATGTCGCTCGCGCATGAGCTTACTTCCGCAGAAGCGACAAAGGTGAAGTATCGTGCACGTGCACACTTCTCCACATGTTCGTCCCCTTTCCGGGGAAGGACATTTCCTCCTATTTATACCTTCAGAACTCTGAAAAGGGGGTGTTTCCTAAGAACTCTAAGGCCATGCTCCACATGCCTACAGATTCTAACACTCCCCCAGTTCTGAACAATAAACCGGACTTTATTTAAATAGACTTCAATTAAAGCTGCCTGCCTAGATAAACTCCCCCGATACAACATCCGAGCAAACTATGGTCAACAACCATCGAACTGTTTCTCAGTCGCTTCTCCTCGGAGAACACGTAAATATGTCATACCAGCGTGTCTTCGATGAATGACAAAGATTTGGCAGACCAACGGCTTGGTTCCAATATCAGAATCGTTCAAAGGGCCGGGAATGTGATTGCATTCGGTTCATCCACTTGCTAGCTTCAGATCTTTTGTTCTCGCGCACTCGCTCAACAAAAGCTGTATTGTCACTGAACATAGCCAAGGGGGTTGTCACATCGATATTCAAATCTTTGCACAAGTCCAACAGGTAAGGAACTTCCAGAGATCCTTGATAGAAGGCAACATGTTCTGCTGCAGTTTGATCCACAGTAACAAGTCCTTGCTTACAAGACCTCCACAATACCGGAGATTTTCCCATAAACTTGAAAATCCAACAGGTTTGAGCTTTCCCGCTCGCACTGTCCGGTTCAGACGCGTCCGTTAATCCAACGAAATGGATCTGCTTTGGAACCGGCGCACGATGATACACAATGCCCAAATCGTAAGTATGCTTTACATATTTCAGAATATGTTTGGCACCCTTCCAATGACGCAGAGTTGGCTTCGCGAGGGCACGTGCCCACAAGCTTACACTTAACGACATGTCCAATCAACTTACAACGCAAGGATACATGATACTACCAATTAGCGAATTGTAGTCATACTTTGACGCATCCAAGGGTTGTTCATCGTCTCTTTGAATGGAATAATCAGCACTAGTCTCCATGATGGTAGTGATCCCACTACACTTTTCCATCTTGAATCGTTTCAAGATACGCTCCATGTACTTTGCCTGATGCATGAAGATATAACTTCGATTTGACGCATATTCTAGTTCAAGTCCCAAATGATATTCACAAAAGCCTTGTAGTACAGATTTCCACAGGTTTCGTCAAGGTATATAACAGCTTGTTGATTATACGAAGCCCCCGCTCTTCTTTTGAGAGAGCAGAGTCATCTTCCCTCGACAAAACAGTATCCACAGTTTTAGAATACAGGCCACTTCTCATAATAACAGATGATTCCAGTCCCTGGCGTTTAAAAGTGTACTTAATCACGTACTATAGCGAGCGGCACGCGCGATTCGGACTCCGATTCGGACTCCGATTCGGGAAGCGATTCGGAGTCCGACTATGGCCCGATTCGGGTCCGAGTAGGAGTAACCCCGAATCGGGCTCCACTCGGAATGACCAATAGGGCTATTGGCGCTCCTAGCCGCCTCCTAATGGAGTCCTAATCACTTCTTATTAGGAGGAAACAACTTTTTCCTGCAATTTGAGCATTGTCCTATTAGAAGCTACTCAGTCTTATTAGGACGACCGACTAGAACTTCACGTCCTATGAAAATAACTGTCAACTGCAAAACCCAAAAATTACAAACCATCTGAAAAAATTCAAAAAAATTGCAAAAATACAAAATTAAAATTTCAGAATTTTATGATATTATAGTTAAAATTAATCATAAAAATTTATCAATTTTTCAAATAACCCTCTGGCTACTAACATTTGCTAAGTTGCTCATTTCTCATGTCCACCATGCTGAACAAAAAAAAGTCTGCCTGAAGAGGGTCCAAATATCGCAAAATGTGTCCCATTTTTTCAAACCATCCAGCCCACTGTTCTGCTGCTGATGTGTTGAATAAAGGCTTGTTGCCTTGGTATAGCCTAGAAAAAGATCCAGCATCACAATTTTCCATGCAGAATCTGTCTCGAAAACTATGGTTTCTGAAGTGAAATCGGTCAACAACCCAGATGATTTTTTGGTATAGCATCCTAAGCACAGAACTTAGATTCTATCACAGCAAATACATCCTTACTTGTGGAGCAGCTTGTTTTGCTGAGTGCCGTTTTTCAAAGCCTGACAAAAACACATGCTTTGTCATAAAACATAAATGTAGGATACTCATCCAGCCTCATGAATGTTTGACAAAGAAATCCTGTGATAAACTTGTTGGACTCAAACGGGTACATCTTCCCAATGTCCATAATGTGCCCACAGCTCCACACAACCAGGAACACCCCTGGCAGGAATCTGTCAAATGGGCTGTAACAGAACCCAAACTCCTCATAATTCCTTTCATCATCCTTCACATGCCCCACTGACACTCGTGTCTTTCCTCCATACTTCTTTGCAGTTTTCTCACTTGTTGTTGATGGGTCTGAGAAGAATTTTCCCACCGCCTCCATATGTTCTACTTCCTTGCACGACAGCGGCTGGTAATCAAAAGAGTTCTCACGTTCTCGTTTTTGATTCGCACATCCTGAAATGATGCATTTCCCCTTCAATCCTGCATGATTGATACAGAATTTTGTATTGATCCCAATGATGTCCAAATTGCATCCAATCACTCTGCACAGCAAGTGCCCCATCACTTTTCCATCCATCACTGCCGCACTATACTCCTGGCCTTTGCTATCAACAACATGACATTCTCCACATGAATGTTTCCATTTTACTGCAAAGTGCGCATTCATCCACTCCACATATTCCTTCATTGCCAACCGCAAATCTTCTACATTATCAGACACTTGATTGCTTGAGTATTCTCCAAGATGTAGGGAATACGGAAACAGCCGTCTGCCCTTCTCCCCCCAAGATGGTTGGAAGCAGCAATAATCAAAATCTTCATGAGCTGCTTGAAGCGCCTCTGAAACTGCTGGATCCTGAATGTACTCTTGCAATAGGAGCATCTGGGACAAGTAATACGCCCGCTTGAAAATAGATGATGATGCAGCTGAAGGAATCCCTGAATACTGTTCAGTATCTGATGAAACAGAAGGAAATGCTGAATGGTATGCATTCTGCAGAGTATACATTTTACATCTAAGGAATAGTCTGTCAGTAAATGACAAGCAACAAACACTACTAATAGCACTCCTAATAGCGCTCCTAATAGCGCTCCTAATCACGCTCCTAATCGCTCTCCGCGATTCGCGATCCGATTCGCTTCCGATTCGGAGCGCTATTAGGAGCGCGATTAGGAGCGCGAATCGGAGCGCTATTAGGATCGCCATTACAGACGGCACATTCTTCAGCCACAAATTTGCAAATGCAACAGTCATGTAGTATTTAGAATTGATTCCAATGACTTTTTGCTTTCTGATTGTATTCATTGGGTAATGTTCTATGGTGCTGTTTCCTTCGGTAATCTCTGACACTGAATCAACGTCATACAACTGAATACTGCAGCTCAAATTCACACAGCTGGATTTGTACAGAAGACCCGATTTAGCTGAATCTGCATCCAAGATTGTGACTTCTTGCCATCTCCCAATCTTTAGATGGCTCTGACACTTGATGCAGTATGTAAACGGAGCTGACAGGATAATAGGTACATTTGGGGTAATTGTTTCGTGAATTCTTGAATCAAAGACAGCCTCTGCAGTTTGTTTGGCTGCCAGGATGGGAACGCCAAAAGAAGTAGCAACAAGCTGAATGAAATCCCGCAAACGGAGTGTCTTGTTGTAAGTCTTTTCAAAACTGCCGTAGATTGAAAACTCAGCTTGGAAGGCTGGGAACTGTTCTGCCAGCTGAGCTCCCATCTTGACATGTGAGGCAGGGATTTTCATTTTTTTCGGCAAAGTTTTTTCCCCATGCAATCACCAACACTGCCACTGCCAGACACAT
Source organism: Obelidium mucronatum (assembly GCA_025765595.1). NCBI lineage: Eukaryota > Fungi > Chytridiomycota > Chytridiomycetes > Chytridiales > Chytriomycetaceae > Obelidium > Obelidium mucronatum. The sequence goes on along the minus strand of JAIVFH010000114.1, from coordinate 7,034 downwards.
TGCCATCCCTCAGAGTCAGCAACCACCCGAACAGACTGTCCATCCAGTTCTCTTTCGATGAGATCAAGAATGGCTTGTGGAAACAGGCTCCTTACAAGACCTTGGATGACAAGAAGACCATCTTCATCTTGTGGAGTGATCTGCGAGAAGTCACCAAAGAACTCTGTCCTGACCTGCACCAAAGAGTCATGGAAACCAAAGGGTCTCCTAAAGAGCTTGTAGAGGAGGCCACTGAGGCACTGGACAAGATGTTGAGGTCTGGGTTTATTTGTTTGTGTTTGACAGGTGATCGCTGACACACCACTCCAAACCACAACAGATACATCAACTCCAACAACACATTGAAGCTAGGGTTTTTGGATAAAACCAAATGTACAGTCCACATCCCTGGGCTGAAGAACAAATCCCAGGCAGAAGTGTGCAAGTGGATCAAAGACTCAAACCAGGATTTAACAGCACTGGAGGACCTCTGCTTCAGTGGGATCGTGGATATAGATGGAAATCGTTCCGAAAATGATGAGGAACGTGCAGCGGCGCTGGCGAAATACATATATGGTGAGTCTTATTCATTTTGGTGTGATGCGCTATTTGTCTCCGATTCGCGATCCGATTTGCGATCCGATTTGCGATCCGATTCGGAGCACAATTCGGAGCACGATTAGGAGCACGATTCGGAGCACGATTAGGAAACGATTAGGAAACGATTAGGAAACGATTCGGTGCGCGATTAGGAGTGCGGTTAGGAGCGCTATTAGGAGCGCTATTAGGAGCCGATTTGGAGCGCGAATAGGATCACAATTACAGCCCTTTAATTTTCTAATAATCTAACCCTTTTTATTATTTATTTATCTTTTAGCTAGAAAAGTTTCAAACAACAAGTACCATGTTGTTTTTGCTCCTACTCCTGCTGACACCAATGCCACCAAGATTGCCAAGAAGGCTACTGCTCGTGCCGCAAGACAACAGGCTGCTAATGAGGTTAGGTCTGATAGTGAACCTGATATTCCTCCTATCAGCCAGCTTCCAGGCTCTGCTGCAGAAAACGAGCCTAGAAGAGCTATCAAGTCTAAAATTTCATTTCCACTCTTGGGATCTGATGATCCAATGGGTTTGGGTATTTATAGTCTCATTTTTTTGATTGAATTACAAATATTTAATTTAATTATGTGATAGGAACACCAACCAAGCAAGCTGGTTCTTCTTCGGATTCCACGATTCCTGCTCATACTTCTCCAAGTTCTTCAAATCCTTCTCCAGCTCCTCCTGGTTCTGCTAAGACTACTCCTGGTGCTGGCAAGATTGTTTCTGGTCCCCCGTCTGTTTCCCCCAAGACTTTGACCAGCTCTGCTTCCAAGGCTACAACAGATCCCAAGGCCACTACAGTTCTCAATTCACAAAGTTCCCCACTCAAAAGATGACAATTAATCGCAACAACAAAGCTTTGCAATGTTGCAGGGGATATTGTTGCAAATACATTGGGAACGCCCAATCTTTTCTGAAACCCAAAAGCAGTGTGCAGAGCACTCTGGCGGGACTCATCAGAACCAGTGTACCTGCGAAGACCGGGCAACACTGAATTCTTCAATCCCATCTGACGCTTTACTTCAACTGGAACAGGCGGCATACTAAGACCGCGCTTAAGGCAATCTTCTGTTTGTTCCGCATGCTCCTGACACTTCCGAATATCTTCACGGGTCCACGATCCCTCCGCAACAACTGACTTCCGTAGTCGCATTGACAGATACTGTTGCGCATACGATCTATGTGATGAAGTACGTTCATGCGTTAGCCCCAATGCGCAGCTGCCTTCTCGTCATGACACCGGTATAAAAGTTTGATCCATCGGTCTTCAGACAGAGGGACACTACGTTGCTCAAACACTTAGGTAAACAACCTTGGAAAATCCCATCCAATAAAATAAAATCGCTTCCAAAGATTGCAAGGGGGTATCATAATCGGTAGGTGACGTAGCACCGGACGATCACAGCCGCTAGATGTTGTATGGCTAAGAGGCAGCTTATGACTCTCAGGGGAAGGGGCGGTGGACGTCGCTCGCGCACAAGCTTACTTCCGCAGAAGCGACAAGGGTGAAGTATCGTGCACGCGCACACTTCTCCACATGTTCGTCCCTTTTCCGGTGGAGGACATTTCCTCCTATTTATACCTTCAGAACTCTGAAACACGGGGGTGTTTCCAAGAACTCTAAGGCCATGCTCTGCACGCCTACAGATTCTAACACTCCCCCAGTTCTGAACAATAAACCGGACTTTATTTAAATAGACTTCAATTAAAGCTGCCTGTCTAGATAAACTCCCCCGATACAACATCCGAGCAAACTATGGTCAGCAACCATCTAACTGTTTCTCAGTCGCTTCTCCTCGGAGAACACGTAAATATGTCATACCAGTACGTCTTCGATGACCGACAAAGATTTGGCAGACCAACGGCTTGGTTCCAATATCAGAGTCGTTCAAAGGGCCGGGAATATGATTGCAGTCAATCACTTCTTCTTCGTAGAATTCCCGCACCTTCCAATACCTTCGGTTCATCCACTTGCTTGCTTCAGTTCTTTTGTTCTCGCGCACTCGCTCAACAAAAGCTGTATTGTCACTGAACATAGCCAAGGGCGTTGTCACATCGATATTCAAATCTTTGCACAAGTCCAACAGGTAAGGAACTTCCAGAGATCCTTGATAGAAAGCAACATGTTCAGCTGCAGTTTGATCCACAGTAACAAGTCCTTGCTTACAAGACCTCCACGACACCGGAGATTTTCCCATAAACTTGAAAATCCAACAGGTTTGAGCTTTCCCGCTCGCGCTGTCCGGTTCAGACGCGTCCGTTAATCCAACGAAGTGGATCTGCTTAGGAACGGGATTCGGCGCACGATGATACACAATGCCCAAATCATAAGTATGCTTCACATATTTAAGAATATGTTTGGCACCCTTCCAATGACGCAGAGTTGGCTTCGCGAGCGCACGTGCCCACAAGCTTACACTTAACGACATGTCCAATCGACTTACAACACAAGGATACATGATACTACCAATTAGCGAATTGTAGTCATACTTTGACGCATCCAAGGGTTGTTCGTCATCTCTCTGAACGGAATAATCAGCACTAGTCTCCATGGGGGTAGTGATCCCACTACACTTTTCCATCTTGAATCGTTTCAAGATACGTTCCATGTACTTTGCCTGATGCATGAAGATATAACTTCGATCTGACGCATATTCTAGTTCAAGTCCCAAATGATATTCACAACGGCCCTGATACTTGATGTCAACTTTTGACTTCAACGCAGCGACAATTGACTCCACAATCGATTCGTGACAGACAATCAGAATATCATCAACATAAAATGCGATCCATATCGTAAATCCATCAACGACTTTGACAAATAAACAAGGATCCGCGAATGTTTGCGAGAAACCAAGCTCGACAAGGATTGAGCATAACTTGCGATACCAAAGTAAACCAGCTTGCTTCAAGCCGTATAAACCTTTGAGTAAACGCCAAATTACTCCTTTCTTCTTGTAACTCGGGGGGGGTCGAACATAGACTATCACATCCAGAACTCCATTCAAATACGCACCTACAGCATCCGCTAGGAATAGACCAAGTCCAAACCAGGCAGCTGTCGCTATCAAGAACCGTAATGTAGTCATTTTGATTACCGGGGAATACGTCTCAACAAAGTTAACCCCATATTTCTGGTAATCGCCTCGCACTACTACGCGCATCTTGAACTTCTCCACCTTACCCTCTGGCAAATCTTTCCCGTTCTTCACAGCGTAGATTTCCTGAGTAGGGAGTATCTCCGTTCCAGGAGGCACGTCACGCTCAAGCATTTCATCGTGTGTACCATGATTTGCTATATTTGCGTACTCCGCGTCTTCTGCATCCAACCATTCTTTGACATTTCCCGTCAAGTATACATCTTTGTGTCTTAAGGGAATCTTCCCATCCCAATCCAAGCCCACAGTCTTTGTGTACTCGGTAGCATTTGGGGACGCGCTTGACGAATTCAAGCAGTATACAAGAGTCGCCGGGTATTCAAAGATAGGAACGAACGACTGCGTAAGATGAATTAACAACCAAGTTACTAACTCAAATCGGATCTCTTCCTTTGATTACCTCTGCCTGACAGAACATAGCATGATAGCCTAGGTTCTCGGGAGAGTCCTCGTAATCCGATGAAGAATCCTCGTCTACTTCCTGAGAATCTTCGCTTTCGCTACCCGATTCCTCAGTATTCGATGCGCTTTCCGACCGCGTATCCTTTGCACGTTTACGTCGCGACTGACGGGTAATGCTAGGACTCTCACTTCGCGTCGGGCTATCAGAATCTCCCTCCCCCTGTTCTTCAGGCAGGGCGACTTCTAATAAACTTCGCTTGCGCAGATTTACCGCTTGAGCTAACGTATCGTCTAACTCCGAGCGAAAATCCCTTTCTCCTTCTGCAGTAAGGACTTCCTGAGCTTCCTCCGGGAATTGCAACTCAGTACTCTTGTCTTCGACGCGTCCGGTCTTAGACTTCAACTTTGGAAACTCCGTTTCCATAAACGTACAATCTTGGAATCTGTGAAAACTCAGCATTCCATGATCGTTGATGCATCTTATAATCGACGGAGAGTGATGTCCAACGTAAATCTTTGTAGCTACATCCGCTGACAATTCTCCTTTCTTGCCCTTCTTAAAGACAGGCACAAGAACTTTACACCCAAAGACTCGGTGATGACCTATCTCAGGTTTTATGCCGTAATAGCGCAAGAACGGACTTTCCATATCATTGTGCTGGTTCGGCCATAAATTACGTAAATCGTTAGCGACGATGGCTGCGTATCCCCAGAGCTCTTTGGAGAACGACGCGTGAATATGAATTGTCCGAGACACACTCTTCACATGACCAATAGTCCGCTCAGCGACTGCATCCATGTGTGGATAATCCACCACAATGGTCTCAACCGTAATCCCTCTAACTTCGCAGAGTTCTATGAAGCGATTGTTGGTTGCAATTTCCCCGTTGTCCATCCGCAAAACCCGAACTGGTCTTTGCACGGTTTGTTCAATTAAAGCCATCACTACCAATAGCTCGGCTAACGCATGCGACTTGCGTTGAAGTAACCTTAAGAAGGAGAAACGCGAGAAATCATCCACGACGATTAGAAAATAATGGTACACCTGACCGTTATAATAAAATCCGTCCGCGAATTTGCCTGTAACATCGGCATGTAACATTTCGCCTGGGCCAGTTGCCTTGATTACAGTCCAACGCGACTCTGAACCAACTTTGGCCAACTTAAACTTCCCAGCGACACACGACTCGCACTGATGCTTGTCGTCAATCACGATCGACTTAAACTGGTCGGAATTAACTGAACCACGATAAATCATCGCCATCAAGTACTTCGCGTTTGGGTGACCAAATCGTTGGTGAATCAGACGCGAATCAACCTTGATCGTCGTCGCGTTTGCGAAAACTCGATGTTCAACCTCGAATTGCAACATCTTCAAACCAGAAGGTGCCAATTTTGCGTTGAACAAGACTTGACGCGTCTTCTTGTCAAAGAAAACCGCTCCGCTCAAGTCCACCTTGTATTCCCAATCGCGATTGTTTGCAAGTATATCAATATCGGTGAATAAAGTAGTAGTACAATCCACAGAATAAATCGCGTCTTGAATTGTAATCCTATGTCCATTTATGACAAAATGAACCACGCCTTGCCTTGTACCCGTCAGACAAGCGTCTTTCTTCGCGACGCCAATGTTGATCGATACCTCCTTGAAGGATTCAAACCAATCCGCATTCGGAATCAACGTCTTGTTGCATCCAGGATCCAAAATCCCTTCGTAGAGTTGTGACATTTCTTTCAAAGTCTCTTAACAATACAATGAAAAAACAACAATGCGATTTTACTTAAAACTAACTGAACAACCCAATCACAAACAACCAGAAAAACTGAATTTTTTAAGAAGAAAGAGAACAATAAACACTCAAGCGTTTCTGAGAATTCCATTCCCAGGCGTCCAACCGACATGTTTTAGGTTCAATTCCAACATCATTTTTCGCCATGTTTGACTGAATTGCGGGAGTCCCCTTGGGTTTTTCTCCTCCCCCGTTGGTTTTAACACGCTTTCTTCTTTTGAGGACACGAAGAACTGAAGTGATCCGTATCACCGCATTCCCAACAAGAACCGCATTCCCACTCCGGGTTATGAAATCCAGAACAGTCATCGCACTTCGGAAACTTGCGTTGTTTCGAAGTCACTTTCTGAGATTTCTTAGCGTTCTTCTGTTGTTTCGAGCCTGTACTTTGCTGCTTTCTGTCAGCATGGCCCGTAATCGTGACCTTCGCGACTGGAGCGTTACGTTCGTTTGCTTCAACGTAACTGTCCCACAAATCCACCATTTTCTGCTCCAACTCCTCGATGGACAGATATTCCTGGACTTTGAGGGCCATCACCGCCTGAGCGAATCGATGATCCAACCGCAAGCGCACCTTCTTTTGTGAGTCGAATCCCAAATGAAGAGTTTCACCCAAAGAAGTGCACTTATCTTCGACATCACGAATCTCCTTGATATAATCAGGAATAGACTGATTCGCACGTATCGCTAATGCCTTATACGCGTCCACGACCGACTATCCATCTTGCGATTAGCTGGATCCTTCGTACGTTTGAAGTTCCGCCAATAACTCAGCAGGAGTGGCAAATCCGGAATAGGAAATTTGCATTGACCTAGTCAATCCACTTCTGATGGCTCGCATAGTCCGTCTGAACCGCATCTGCATCATCCTTTGCGCGGCGATCTAGGGTCTGCCAGACTTTATCCAACTGTTCGAACTGTTGGTAGACTGCTTTCCACTCTTTGATCGTCTGAGCCGATGGGATTCCATCCCCTTCAACGGCTTCCGCGTCTTCGTCATTGTCGTCGCCATCGTCGTCCGACTCTTCTTTGGCAACAGACACTATAGTTTGTCCCACTTTCGTCTGGTAACAACGCGAGTTTTTCCAATAACGCCTCCGGC
>JAIVFH010000113.1:0-102577 GCA_025765595.1 Obelidium mucronatum | reverse complement strand
GGCGTATGAAATCGCGAAACAGCCTTTGTTCTATACCAGCCAATTTCACTCCCCTTGCTTTTTTTTTTTTAAAAAAAATATATTCAACTCACCCATTAATCTTGATCCAATCTTTAGGCACAGCTCCAGCATTCCCAACCTTGATTTCCACCAAATACTCCATCCCCGAAACAGATACATACTCCAACGCGTTATTTCGAATTTGCTTCCTGATGCCTTTTAGAATCTCGCCAAATTCAGCCTCGCAGGACTTGAGCTCCAGTTTCAAGCGAAGAACTTGTTTGCGCGCGTCAGTCATTTCGGCTTTTCCTTGAGAAAAACGAACGTCGCGCTTTATGTTCTTGGTGCACGCTTCGGTATTCAAAAGTGCCAGATATCCTCAATCAGACCGATACTTGAAGGGCTGCTGAATATAGATTTCAAAAGAGGCGACTTGAATTGAGACGATGCGCGCGGCGGATGGAAATGTATTTGCAATTTTTGAAGGCTAGTTAAAGTGGCATGGAGATCAGAGGGTGGACAACGCGTGTAGTGAATTCGGGCGAGAGACTTTTCCAAATCTTTTTTTTTTTGATTGGTGTTTTTAGTTCGTTAAAACTCAATAAGTAAAAAAAAAAAGATGCTTCGGCTAAATATACCTGGCAGTTGATGCAAAAGGCCTCGCAACTTGACAATCGGGATACTTTCTGAACCAATAGGAAATAACTTCCTCCACTGCATCGATTCGCTCATTTAAAAGACTGAAAAGAAAACACGGTCGGTCAGGGGTGACACAAAGATCCAAATCAATAAAATTAAATACTCAACGCCACATTCACCAGTGGTCTTCCAACCCACTTTCTCAATAACCGTGCACCAAATTTTGTGATTGTATGATCGAGCACCCAGAGTAGCGATCCTTTGATAACCCCCGCCTCTTCGGTTTCAAATATCTCGAGTGCTTTCAATGTGGGACCACTCAAAACCATATGGCCAATCTGTGAAAAAGGAGAGTAAACCCTTTGGTGAGAAGCAGCGCATGCTCAGGCCAAATTCTGTAAGGTGGAGTAACAAAGCAGAGAGGCAAATCAGCACAGGTCCTGGTAGATCCAAGACCTGACTGAACACATGTGCATCTCTGGACGTTGAAACGGAACGCGATTTTAATGGCCTTTCAAAGAACTCCGTGAGAGCAACACGAGCTGTGGAAGGTAAATGAAGCCGAGAGTTAACAATATGTGCGAATTAACTGTTCAAAAAAGAGTGTGGTTTACATTCGGAAACGCCAACGAACGCGTCCTTCAACCTCTCTATTCGCACAACATCTCCCTTTACTTCGGATCTCGACGCCCAATGACTTAAAACCGCTCAGTAGTGGCGCTCAAACTGCCTTCTCCAAAAGGAAGAATAAGTTCAACCGGATTCAAATGCTCCAAACGAGTCTCAAGTTCAGTTCTCGTCAAGCAATCTTGGAATGAATCGTAGATGACTTCTCCAGTGGAGAGCTGGACGGCCACACACTGATTTCAACACCGTCTTGCGATAATTGGGAAGAAGTTGTCCTTTTCGAAGAGATTCCTCCCATATAACCATAATGTAGGAAGACTTGTTTTCAAAACCGTTTTCAGAAGAATCAGCTATCGACAAATCAGGGTCGATAAAGGTGCCTTTTGTGAATATATTGGTGAGTTTCCTTTCAAATGGGGCTGATTTGTTGTCTCCCGCAGCTAAAAGATGGAAAATGTTCAAATAAAAGAGTTAGTCGAAAGGGAGATTGAAAACCTGAATGCCGGACCTTTCAGGGCAGCTGTTTCAGTTTGTCGAACGATTCCAACTTTGTATCCCAATTGGACCAGTTTTGACACATGCACATTAAGTCGATGGACAGGAATAGACGTCCTTTCAAATTTTTATCCATATATGCCACAATATTCAGCTCTTTTGCGGCAGTCTAATATTGATAGTGTTATCATAACGTATTCAGTTCTCCCAAACATACCAACGCGTCTTCCTCAAAGAATCTGTACTTGTATCCAACTTCAACGGCCAACACGACTCCTGGATTCTTTTTCCGTATCTCCAGATACTGCAATTCGAGCGGAGTGTATTTAGTCTTTTGCGCACTCTTGCTTGGAGTTCGCGAGTTCTTCTTGGCTGGACCGCCTCCTCGCCGTCGTCCTCGCCGCCCGCCTCGTCCATGTCCGCATCGAAGCCTGGCCGCCGTCCGAGTGGCTGTTGATGTTGAAGCGCCTCAGGAAGCGATCGCGCGCGCCGCTGTCCAGCCGCGGCGTTGTCGTTGCGGCCGCAGCGCCTTTCGCGTATCTGAATCAGCGTCAGCGCAACGAGCAGCGACGCAAACACAAAGTACCGAAAAGCGGCGATGTCCGCCGCTGTCTTTTGCTTCTTTGCCGCCGGCTGTTCGGACGACGCCTCCGAGTCGCTGCCGCAAACAAGACGCCGCATGCGTCTCGCCGGCGCGGCCGCGTCTGATTGGTCGGCGCGGTCTGCAGTCGGCGGCTGCGACAGTTGTCGATGCGCTCGATGCACTCGGACTGCTCGCCGCTTGATTTGTCTTTGCCGCTTCGGGCGCCGGCGCCGGCGACGGCTTCTTGGCAAAGAACGCCGAAAGCGTCGCTTGCTTGGTTTTCGGCGCTGCGTTGCTTTTGTTGTTGATTCCCATCATGTTTTGTTGACGTTTGTATTTACTTTCGTACGTTATTTCTGCTTCATGGTTCGCTGCTTCTCGGCGAATTCTACAATCTTCTTCTCCACGAAAAGACCCTTTCGCTTCCTGACTGCTTCCATGTATTTCTTGGCGACATTCTCACGGTCGGCCTTTTCTCCCAAATCTTCCAACTCTTCCTGAGTTGTAGGCACCCAGAAAGGATCCAAATCAAGAACTTCGAATCTGTTTTTTTTAGTATGGGAACAAATGATTTTTTTCAATTAGGTCTGGAGAATTGTCACAAATTGGGTTTCTCACCCGCTGAAAATTAACTGTGGACTTGCCGACCCTGCAGTTCTTTTGCGAATATCTAATAAGCAAAAGAAAAGAAAAGCGGATTAGCTCTCAATCCCCGCCAAAAACTTATGCTAAAGGTCTCACCATCACTGAATCCAAAACTCTCAATCACTGGCAACAACGACTTGATTTGGAAAAATGGCGTTCCATCCTTAATTTCTTCGGATAAGATTCTTCCACGACGCTTGTTCAAAACAGCATATACTTTTCCAAGCACCTCGGCTGTGGTGAAAAAAACTAATCAGTTTGACCAGTTTCACACTATCGAAAAAGAAAAAAGGAAAGACAACTAACAAGGAGCTTGAAGATCACACGAATACATGGCAAGTGCCAACCGTGGCGACCACTTCAAGAAAGCTTGTCTACAAGATTCACGCATTGATGCCATAATCTGCCCTGGTAACAGCCCGATTTGTCGGTCTAAAATCAACAGTGTCAAGTTAAATACATGTTGAAGACATCAATTTCAACAAAGGATCTCAACTATCGGCGCCATCCAAATTTAATTCAAAGCTCTCCAAGAAAATAGCTACGCCCATCATTGGCTCGTTACAAAGTGGACCAGTCAACATTGCCAACTGGAATCCAATAGTAATAGAGCCTTCGTAATCTTTTGCCGTTGGCATGCGTAAAGGCTTATTCTGATTGTCTGAAGAATCTTCGCTGTTGGAAGCTTCAGGTTGAAGGATACGTCCCGCACTTTTCTCATCTTGGAATTACTGGAACTATCTTTCCATCTGTAAAGTGGAGAAGCTTCTTAATTAAAGAAAATCGTCGTTGAAGAGTACTTACGCGTTTCCAGTTGTTGTTTCAGTAGCACTGATCAACAGATTGGGTCCTACCTCTCGCGGACCAAAGAAATTATCCTTAAAAAGCAGTTGAATCAGTTAATTTGGATGTAACCATATTCAATGAAACAAAAGAGAAAAACGACGAACCTGCTTCCAATACCTTCCCAAAGTTCCTTATCCACCAAATCGCCATTAAGCTTTGCTTCTTCAAACTGCGCCTCCACTTCATCAATGAAATTTGATCGATCTTTCATTCCCCACTTCTAACTGATCCGCCTCAGTGAGCGCCTTCAATCTCCGTGAATTCGCTTCCAAGAAATTCAAAACATTTTTTGGAAGAGGTACTGCCCTCACACGAAGAGTAGCCAAACCTCCCTGACTTGATGTTACTACAGTTCCCGTCGGTAAAGGAGCCACAGGTTCTGCTGCTTCTTCTGCTTCGCCTTCGTCGTTATTGTTGCCCTTGTCTTGTGAGGGGAGAGCTGGGAAGGTGGAGATGGTTTCACGAAAGGGAACGATGGGTTCTGATACTTGGATTTCAATTTTAGCGAATCTCTCACGGAGATCTTTGAGGCAGCGCTGGTTTTAAAAACTGTTTAATCGACCTGATGGCAAGAAATATAAAATCATGTGCAATACCTCCAAATGCAATGCTCCTGCCGTTATAATAACATGTTCTCCAGTTTCCTGCAAAACTACTTCTACACAAGGATCAGCTTGGTTGAGTAAGTGGAGCCCATCGATAAGCTTGTTCATTTCACCTGAACAATGAAATGTTGTCAGTATCGTTCAGAAATTATTCGACAAACGTACTTGGGTTGTATGGCTCCAAAGCAACTCGCAGAATCGGCGCGTCGTTGTTTACTCCACCGAAACTTCTCACATTAGGACTGCTGGACAAGGTCCCTGTCTTCAAAACATGACCATCCAGACCTCCAATCCCAAACACATTGCCCGCAGGAACTTCTTCCAGTTCCTGCAATTCACGCCCCATCAACATATACAGCTTCGTAATTTTCACTTCCGTATGATATAAATCTGGCTTCGATGGATGATACTTTGGACCAAGGACATGCAATGTTGTCCTACTTTCACAGTCCCCGAATAACAGCGTGCAAATCCAATCAAAGTCTCTTCTTCAGCTGGTTCATCCGCCTTCTTGGCCTCCTGAGCCGCCAAAGCAGACGCTGCCGCCAAAGTCGCAGCACTAATTTCCACTGGTTTATATGCCCTTCCTCACGTTTCACCAATTGATTGCACCTGTATCAACAACACCACTCACTCCTTCCAACTCATCTTTTTTCCGCGCCGCACGTTCTGCCACCATGGCGAGTCGTCTTTGCTCTCTGGCAATCCTCAGAGGACAACTTGACACGATCACTGGTGCTGCCAGCTACAACCCCCCGCTGCAGATTTCAGACTTGAGGCAATAACGTCTGCGGGAACTGCAAACATTTTACTTACGTAAGCCTACAACGTGTGGAAACTATTGGAATCACAAGAATCATGGCCTCTTCCTCTGCCGTAAATTTAGGCTGTCCGCTTTCCGCAACGGCCGGCGCCCCGCTTGTCAAGAAGAGGCGGCAACGAATTCAACAGGCTTGGAATTCGGATTTTCTGTGCTTCTAAAGGCGAGGGTAGAACTTGAATGGTGGCTTGGAGGATGGTTGCGGAGAGGGGTAGCCATTGGTTCATTACAGTTTGAAGGACAGGTTTCGGGTCTTTTTGTTTGAGATCGCGAGGCGTGATTTTGAGGTTCAAGACTTTTACAATCTTTTCCAGTTTTTCTCGGTCACTGGTTGAAATATATTTTTTTTTTGGAAGCAGTGTTAGTGAAACTGATTTTTAACTCGAAAACAAGGTGCACCCCACTTTTCAACAGAATCGTGAACTGCCCATAAGTTATCAAGAATAAATTGAACAAAGAAGGGCTTCAGAAGCCGTCCCTTCAAAGCTTTCGGACCAATAGCACGCTTTGTTTTGGGATCCAAATACCAATCACCCCACCAAGACTTTCTTGAGAGATGATTCCTTGACTCCCAGCTTGGATGCATAAATAGCTGCAAACTGATCAATCCGGAAAGCCCATCCATCTATTGCGCTGGCAAAGACAACGTTTCCCTTCTCTGGCGAGAAATACAAGTGTTCATCATCACGATCTTCAAGAATCCATCGTCAACAGCACGCGAAAGAGATTCATTGTCGGTTGCAATGGAATTGTCTTTTTGCTTTTGAAGGGCCTCCTCGTACATTCGTGCGTCATCGGCGATCAAGTTTTCCATGTGGAATGTTCCAACAATCGCGTTTACTTCTTCCAAAATCATGGACATGTGAGAATATGCTTCATGTGGAGACATTTTGAGTTGTGTAATGAGACTGTTTTTTTTTTGGTCAACGGCTCTGTTTGGAATGAAGTTGCATTGCAACAATACGACATACCGATCCATCTTATTAATAACGAGTATCGGACGCACATTTTCAGCCAAAGCTTGTCTCAAGACTGTGTGAGTCTGAGTACAAACACCCTCCACAGCATCCACAAGCACCAAACAGCCGTCACACAGCCGAGAAGCTGAAGAAACTTCCGACGCAAAGTCAACGTGGCCTGGAGAATCAATCAGGTTGACCAAGTGGCCGTCCATACACCAACGAGACTCCCGAGGACTTCATTGTGATCCCCTCGCTCAATCTCGTCATCGCGAGAGTCTAGATACCGTACTTTTCCGGCGAGGTTTAGTTGAAATGATTCCGTTGGATGCTAGCAGGGAGTCAGGACAGTGTTGTCTTTCCATGGTCTATTGGATAACAGACAGTTTTTGTTTACAACCGACAAAAAAGCGAGAGGATACCGTAGCACTGACCGACGTGCGCAAAGAATGCAGATGTTTCGGATGTTTTTCCTGTCTTACGCTGAAGACCTTGAGCTGCTTGCGGATCGCGTCCATTTTGGCTCTTTGTATTCTTATTTTTTTTTTCAAAAAAAAAAAAACTTGACTTCTCCACATCCCCCTCTCACAAAATCAAGAAACTTGAATGCTCCTCACAGAGTACAATCCTCTCATCTCACATGCACATTCACTTGCAGCTAAAGAATCTATACCGAAAATTTGACACATGCAGTCACTCCCGATAAATGATCCCATTCCACATTGGTGACACCAATTACATCGTGTCCATACATTCCTTCCCAGCTAGGGCAAATACATGTCCCAATAACTCGTCTTGATAGCGGCGGGATGAACCGCCACACGTAAGAAACAGTAGAATTAAAGGTTTTGCAGCTGCCCCGTATTCCCTAACCGAATCTTGATCAATACTTTTGGGTTTGTGTATTTGTAAAGTGGTGCGATTCGCGATTCCACGGATTGTGAAACTCTAAGCGTGTGAAGTGGGAGGGATCCCATGGTTCCGAGTGTTCGAGCTGAATTGCGTCGTTCGCGTTTGCAAGTTGATAGGGTTGGAAGGTTCTGCTGCATTGACTGAGAGCATCTTTTAGTTTCCATGAAATATTTAAATTTACAAAAAAAACTGGATCAAGATACCAAGTTAGGAGATCCTGAAAGCAATGGCCTGCCACCAGACTCATGTCACAGAGGCTCGTTCCACTGCATCCCACACAAAATCCAGACCCTTTTCCCCATTGACGGCTGTCCTGCTAAAACATCCTCCCACAGGATTTGCACTCATGATCCGAACAGTGAACTCAAGTCGTTTCAACTCCATGGTTTAAATCCGCTCTCCCCACTTCCAACCCGATTGATTCCCCGTTTAAATACTTTTACTTCGCGCAATGCCGTTTCGCGCTCGATAGAGAGTGGTATCAGAAGATATCGCGCTGTTTTCTCTCGCTCTCCGAGAAATAAATCAAAATGCGAGTCTCTGCCTTGTCCAAACAAGCGCATATCTTGAACGGAAGAGTATCTGCGCCCTCTTTGGAATCGGATATTTTCAGAATCAGAAGCGTCAAGTCCGTGTAATAAAAGTTCTCTTTGGCTTTTCCGCGTTTGGTTCGTTGACACAGACTAATATTGATCCACGAGGGATCCGGAACAGACAATTCAATTACATTTGAAGACACCGATTGAGCTTCCGGAAGTATGCATTCGATATTCAGGACTTGGTGGTTTTTGTGGGTGAAACACACGTCAACTTGCATGAAGCGTTGCAGAAAGTCATGGTAGACATCCAAAAGACTCCTCCTTGCTCTGATGAATTATTTGAGGAGCTGGAAATATCATGCTCAGGTTCATTAAGTCGCTTCCTGAGACTCGCAGACCATTCTGCACTGTCAACACCAAATCTGCCTTTCCATTCCACCCGACCCCACGGATTCCTCAACTTGATGAGCCGCAGCGTCCCGTGATCTGTTACTCCGAATTCTTCAGTTTCATGAAACTTTCTTTCTGGGTGCTGCTGTGCTGCTTCCTTCGTGGAAATAATCGTGCAGAGTTTTGGTTCTTCCAAGAACCAGCCCATTTTCAATTGATTCCTCCACAACCTGCAAAAACTATAGGCATGCCCACCCACGAGGCCATCTCCAGATTTGGGGCATACAGCGCCCATCAAAAACCCCTGGCTTTGAAAAGACAGTAAACGAGTCCAGAATATTTCGCTGTCAAATCCAACACTTCCGAAACAAATAGATTCCGTGGGAAATCCTGTCAAGTCAAATAGCGCCTCTCCAATATGGCCTCCATGAATGCTCGCATACGACGAATGCGCTTTCGCGTATCCTTTTTCCAGAACAGGAACCCAGAGATTTCCATCGACGGCTTTGGCAAAGTACAGGTGAGGCCCACTGCCAGAGACGTTTGACTTCTTGAGTTGACTGGTAGGCGTTAGTGGGAAGTAGTTATCGATTGCGTACTCTCTCCAAGCTCCATCGATGAAAAACCTCGTCAAGTACACCCGTTTTGAATATCAGTTTGTTTGGGCAGAATTCGATGAACAAGTGCGGATTTCCGCAATAACAGACAGAGCCGAAACGAACCAGCAATCGCCGATTCGCCCTTGTTTCACATGATGTGGGGAGTATTCTCCTTTCGGGTCTGCCAACAGTGGCAGGAAAGTCGTTTCCATTCGACTGAAGCGTGTCCTTGGAGTGTCTGGGCGCAAATTCACCAGATTCTGGCGCCCACATGAAGAAGCGCGCAAGCCTTCGCTGTTTGCGTTTGAGCATGCAAAGAACTTGCGGCCGTGGTTTTTGTTTTCTTTGAAGACGGTTTTCAGGCGAGCCGCTTTCCTTGCACAGACACTGTGGGGAAGTGGTCCTTCCCCGCGGCTTCAGAAGAAATAGAACTATTTGCTGGAGGTGTATCTGTTTTGATTCCATCCTACATTATGTCAGAAATCAGATAGCGAGTGTCCAAAAGAAAATACGACTGAACAACGCACTATTGCAGACGCATCAGCCACGAAATCAGGATCTATCCATTGATGCTCTTCGTTTGATAATTTGGGTACTGCACTGACGGGATGGCGTTCGGTGTCGGGAGGAACGCTGAATGTCCAGCAAGAGTTGAAACGAATCCAAGAACGTTCCCGACAACTTGACGGCCCCGAATTCCGAAAGAAGGAGCAGCATGGTTAACTTTAAATGAGGGAACGGCAGCGAAGGAGGAGTTTGTTGGCTGAGCAACTCGGCTTGCACTTCCGACGGCAATTGTACCCAAACAGCCGAATCGATTCCCGGCGGCGTATTGTTTTCGGATTGGTTTTTTAAATGGTGCTGGTGGTGCTGGTCCTAGTTCGAGTTGAATATCAAGCGGAAGGGCATTCCATACATCTGCTGGTATATCTTTTGGACGTGACATAATATAGAAATAATGACATAACACAGTAATTAAATATTCAGTGCGTGATTCTTTTTTATTCATTTTCGTCGTCTACATTAGGAACTTTCAATATGATTCCAATTTGCGAAAGCTTGTCACCACCGTAAATACCAAGGTAAAATAAAGGAATGAGGAAAAACTCTTCCATTATGAAGGATTATTGGACACTAAGGGTCTTTTCTTGGAAAATCTAGAAAATCTTCATCACTTTCCACATCATAAAATAATGAAGACCTAATGGGAACCACAAATCCCCGCTCGAATTTATACGAAAGAGCTGCACGGTAAATATGAAACAGTGCGATCCCTTCCGTTTTGCCTGCGATAGTGCAACTATTAATAAAGGCCAAACCTCAGTCAAGACAAAGCTTGGTTACTAAGTAGAAGGTTTTAATTCTTCGGATTATTTCTTGGCCGAGGTTCGGCCTGCGATAAGGATGCAGTCGGATACTGTACGGCTCCTCACGTTCCAAGAATTCAGAGGGACGGAAACAACACCACACCAGGCTCTACTACCAGCGTAATGAATTCCGAGTCACTGAGAGCAGTTCATTTATGGTCCGTACAATGTTAGGTTATGGGCCGGATCCGGTTTGAAACTATGAGTTGGATCATAATACGAAATGACTTGATATCGACGCTTGACCATACATAGCATTCAATATGAAAGATGTTTTAGAGCTAATAGAGATATTCGATTACCCCAAGAGAGAACCATTCGCTCTCTGGGAGTAATGCTGAGGCTTTATCCTAACTAATCAGTTAACGACTTACCGAAGGCCATAGAGACTGACTATAGCCTCGTTACTTGCAGAAACATATTTACGCAGTATCGGCTGTCTCTAGGCGATGCTGGGGCGACGTTTTGGGAACAATGGTTGGACCGTTGAGTTTTTTCTTCCCAACTTATGTGCACGCTTGGTAACGTATTCACGACTTTCTAACGATAAAAAATAGATCAAAAAATGATTTCCTAACAAATCAAACTATGACATGACATGAAGAGGGTCCTCGGGGCGTCATGTTTTTCGAACGGTTAGGGAATTACCAGACCAAAAAGAATATACGAAACGTAACAAAAAACAACACAGAATCAAAATGAAAGAAATAAGTTTCTTATTCAAACATGAAGACCAACTGAGCTGCCGGTTGTAATATTTTTAACATGGGATTTTTAACCAATTTTTATCAGGAGTTGAAAAATAGAGGAACTAACTCCTGGTCTCTATGCAATCCAGGTCCTTCAGCACAGGTATTCATCGCCACAGCCTCTTTTGAATTTTTTGGTTGCGCGATAGCAGCCAGACAGAGAGCGAGGCGGCAGGGACACAAAACGGCTGATCGACAACTTTCTTTAGCGTCTAGGTTCCAACCGGCTGCCTCAAACCGAGCAGTTCGATACCATCCGAATCGAGTACCGATATTGATAACATCCCACGAACAAGGCAGACGCATTCAAATCACACCCTGCTCTTCAAACCACACAGCTATGGAGATCATCTCCCAAAGCCACATTGCGATTCTCACATGCTTTCAATCCGCAAGATGCCACCCGCATCGCTTTATATATTGCCTGGCTGGTCGGTTGTTCTTTTCCGCAGCTCCGCTTCCGTTTGGGGGAACTCGAAAGAATCCTGGTTATGCTGAATTTGAAGGCACAACTCCTGACGAGCTACTTTCCTTCATCATTTCATCGGCATATAAATTATACTGGAATGCGCGAGGAAGGGCGGGTCTGGATATCATTGTGGAAGTGGTAAACTTGATCCTTGATTGGCATCGACAGGGACTGAAGGATGAATTGGATGAATTGCTTTTGAAGGGAATGAAGAAATCGGGACATATTGAATGGTTTGGAGCGGCAGCGGTGCCGCGGCATCTGGCGAATGTGTTCGAGACAAATGTTGAAGTTGCCTGTATATATTTCACACCTGGGCGTCCAAGAATTAGATAGAGTTTAAAAAAAAGGCATGATTTAATTATCCATACCTCAACATGTATTTTAATTTCGATACTGTTTAATTTCACGTTTTGCATCCTTAAAAGGTCAAACTGGAATCAGCTGAATCCCAAACAAGCGTTTAATACAAAACCAGAAAACTCTCGGATGTCGATGGACTATTTGCACGTTCGCTATCCAGCTTAAGCCTGTAAATTTTCGCGCTTCCGACGCTACTGGTTCAACGGTGAAATAATCTCCGCTTCGCCAAACTTTGCGAAAACGATATTTCTCTGCAAGGTGGCAAATGTCCAAACTATGGCAAGTTCCAATGTTTGAATTCAATTCCTCAGCGCGAATGAGCCATCTCATGTAAGGCGAATTCTAATTTAATTTCTAGGTGAGTTATCTGTTGGTTTTTGTAATCACCCACCTTGTTTAACATCTAGTTTATATGACACAAAATCCGAATCAATAACGAGGCGACTATGTATCATGAGACACCACTTATGGAGCTGTGATTGAGAAATATGTTCAATTGAGATGCTCCCTGTTGTCGATGTGTCTAACATGCTGGTCGTCGATTGGTGATTGCAACTTGCCACTGTTCCTGCTTTTCCTGGACCAGACTCTTCAAGTAAGGGGATCAATATAGGATTAGTATGCTGCAGATCGGGGCCGTAAATGGTAAACGGTGGTAATAATAGTAATTTGAGTAATAGTAATAGTGTTGGAGACTCCGACAAAACTGTGACCGCTTTTTGATTCAAGAGATGATATCGACAGAGTGAGTGAAATTCAGTATCGCCGATGCTTAGACTATGGTGGTCGGGTATCAATAGAGAGATTGTCTGTTGGGTTTTTTTCTCCGCTTGCGGGGGCTTGGTTGGTCCGGACCAGCCTCCCTTGGCCTCCGGCATCCCACCCACAAGAGAGAAAACCAAAGCGAAAGAAATAAAATAAGGAAGATGAGGTAGACGGGGCATTCAACTACTAGCGTAAATTATCCACTTTGAATCAAAAGGAAACTTTATGACATGACCGATACCGCAAAAAGAAAACATTTCACGTTTACAATGTTAGAAATGGAGGAATAGGGGTTCTGCTTAATAGTGAGACAGTGAGAGGACATACAGTGAGGTATGGAAAGAAAACCGAAAAATTGCCAAAAATATATATCGCGCCGCCACCATGCCAAAGGCGATCCTTCATGTTCGTATAAAATATTTCGCGAAATTGAATTAATGAGCTAAATTCATATGATTGTGTGCAGGTTTTGCCGGGTCAATCAAACCAATCCAGTCCGAAAGCCCACTAACTATGTATCGAATAGTTGGGCTGCCAGCATGCCAGAATGCTCTTTTGTAATTTGCGTCGTGTGATTGTACTCTCGGAAAAGTCTGGATAAAGTCCTCTTGGATTTGAAGAACCGAAGTTTTTTCCATGTCCCACCACCCCCTCGACATCAAAAAACCGCTTGGGCCTCGCTTGGAAACAAATACGAGATATAATTCCGAGTGTTTGGATCCGTTTTTTTAAGCGTGTGTTGAAAGTCGAGGTTGGCTGCCATTCACAATGAGGAAGCAACTTGTTGGTTAAATTAACAACCTGGGACATATTACCTCTTATAAACGAGAATTGAGTCTGATGAATTATATTGCTTGATTTAACTGTTCAAGTTTCTGTTATTCATTCGGTGTATTCGAGCCTCAGTTGAAAGTCGGTGGATGACTCTTCACACACCGACTGTCTAGTCTCACAACAAGAATCTGAATGCGACGCGTTTCACAAAATATCGACTGTATTGAGATAGCCTGAGTTTGCTTTGGCATTGGATTCGCGAAGGTGGGTGGAGTGGGGCGCATTGATGGATGTTCCAACGACATCAAGCTATCAGTCGCATCTTATCGCAACCTTGCTCGGGTCATTTCGAATGAAGGATCTCCAGTTTTGAATTGTCCAAAAGGTCGTGTTTTTGGGAATCTCGTCTCTTAAAAGAAAAACACGTCAAGAAACCTGCTTCTGCTCCACTGAAAAGACGCCCAAACAATGAAGCTCAACAGTTAGTTATTTACTCTTGTTTTCTCCGGAGGGGCGGAACCTTTTGGCGCGTTCTAAACAGGCACCTACCGCCTCTTTGCTGTTTTTTATATAGACATTTTACTGTGGATCAAGAAAAGTCAGATACCAGCGTTCTCCCCTCATGGAAAAACAAATAACATTGTTGCTATCCTCTCTGAGCCTTCTCCAAACAATGACCCTTCCCATAATTTTGTTATCAATTCCATTCCGCTTATACAATCCATGATCCACAGTGACAGCGAGCGATTATGTGACATCATGGAAAAAGTATTTTTTTCAAAAAAACGGAATCTATTTATTTTTCTTTGTAACCTTTCCCCCCCTTGATTTGTTTTGCAGCAGCAACAATACAGCAACTACAACAAAAGGAACAACAGCAGGAACTACAACAAAAGGAACAACAGCAGGAACTACAACAAAAGAAACAACAGCAGCAGAAGCAGCAACAGCAACAGGAAGAACAACAACAGGAACAACAAGAATGGGAACAACAAGAGCAAGAACAACAATTGCAGCGGGAACAACAGCATCGGGAACAGCAGCAGCAGGAACAACAGCATCGGGAACAGCAGCAGCAGGAACAACAGCAGGAACAACAGCAGGAACAACAACGGGAACAACAACAACTTCTACTACAACAAAATCAACAAATTCACCAATTACAACAAAAACTCCAACAACAACAGGAGCAACAAAAACAGCAACAAGTACAACAAAATCTACAACTGCACCAACTAGAACAACAGCTACAACAACAGCTAAACAACAGGAACAACAGCACCACCAAAAGCACCAGAATCTTGTAGAAAAGCTGACTCTTGCTGAGTCCGCGAGCCAAGCAGCACAGGTGGCACAGCATGATGCTGAAAAGAAACTGCAGGCTATGGAAGCCAAAATGAATCTGTTGCAGCAGAGCGTTAGAAGACTATCGTCAAGTCTTCAAGCTGCCACGGATCAGGCAACCATCGACAACGCAAGGGAAGAGGAGTTGGAAGACGAGGTAGAAACTCTACAAATTCAAGTCGCCAAACAAGATGACGTGCTGCGGGAGTTGGCAGCCAAGAAAATCGCACTTCAGCAGGAACACCGCATCGAGTTGACTCGAGTGCGCTACCCTGCGTGTTGCATTGCGTGATGTTTGGGGAAAGCTGGAACAAAGTGAGAAGGCTCGGTATGCGATGGCCTCAGCCAAGATGGAAGAAGAAACGGCACCAATTTCAAATTCAGATCCAAGTATCACCAACGAGAGACCCTCGTGATACCTTTTTTTTTGGTTGTTTTTTTTTATATTGTGATCCTGTAGAAGACCCTTGAAAACATAAAAGATTGAATCTTTAAACAACAATAACAAGACTGTCGCCAAAATTTCTTCCAAAAGCACCATATAATACCGCAATTTCATCTTTTTCAGTTGCATATTCATTACGAAATACGAAATACTTGAAAGTCACAACCACTACGGAAAGAACCCACAGAAACAAGAAATCCAGCTTCAGTTTACTTGTATTTTATAACTTAACAAAAATTCACACAGTAACAGGCAAAGTAGAAGCAACCAACTTCAAAATCTCCTCCACAGACTTCCCTGTATTCTTCAAATCTTTGGCACACGCTTGCCATTTCTCGCCATGACGCGGTTCCGCAGCAACACACTTTTTCACAATATCCTGCATCGCCTTCTCAACCCCCGCATTCGTCGTACCTGTACCCGCACCACCACCACCTTCTTGAACACTCTCAAACTTTAACCACCACGCCCAAGAATCCCCCAAATCCGGATTCACTTTACACGCCCTCGCAAACCAATTCCTCGCCTTTTCCGGTTTCCTTTCAGCCCAAAACAGCCGCGCCACAGTCACAAGAACATGTGGATCATTCTCACACTTCATGAGCGCGTCTTTTGACCTCGCTTTCCTCTGCGGTCGCGATTCCGTCAGAATGGCTTCTGACCAGAGGAGACCCGACGCAGGGCATTCTTGCAACGATTTGGAAATGAGGCCTTGCGCGATGGATTGGTTTCCAGCGCGGGATTCCACGCGGATCGCTTCACACCAGAGGTCTGGTTCTTTCGGGTTTAGGAGCCGCGCTTTTTCCAAGAGGGCGCGCGATTTGGTGAGGAACCCGGCTTTTTCTTCAAGTCGAGACGCCATGATCCATAACGTGATTGCTGCGGTGGATGTTTTGGGTACAGCCTTGACAGCCTTGGCTAGTGTTTCGCGAGCACCCGCGATATTCTGCATGGATTCTTCAATCTGCGCCTTGATCATCCAAAGCTTCCCAAACCCTGGGAATTTGGCTAATGCTTCCTTTAAAAGCTCCAACGCTCTATCCAGGTTCCCCAGCTGCCGCTCGAGTAACACCGACTTCATCCAAACACGGTCCGTGTCTGCTTTCGTCCGCGCAGTTCATTAGCAAGACTTGCGCGCGGCCATACTCCCCAGTCTCAACTTCCAGTTTAATAGCCGCCAGCCAAATCTGCTCTGAATTCGGGTTGGCTTCAAACGCGCTCTCAAGAATCCCTTTTGCACCTGCAATGTCCCCACCAAGCCACTTTTCTTTCGCACCCATCAGCCAAAGGACTTCAGCTTGTGGACAATACTTTACAGAGCGTTGCAGGATTTCTTGTAATGATTCTTTGGTTCCATGCGATTTTTCGAGGAACGCGGCTTTCCGCCAGATTGAGTCTTCTTGTGGGAATTCTTGCAGTGCGTAGGCGTAGATGGCGCGGGCTGTGGCAATGGCGTTGTGGGAGATGCTGCTTTCGGCGTCTTCGAGCCATGTGGATTCGCGGTCTTCAGGGTCAATGTCGATGGCGATCGTTGCTTTAATGATTGCTGTTGTATGTTTTTTTTGGATGGAATTTAGAAAGTGAATGGAAAGAAGACAATGGAAAACAACAACGAAACCTTGCGCAGTAGCAATAAACTCTTCCTTTTCACAAGCTTCAGCTTCCTTGATCCAAGAATCGCGATCAAGAGTAGATCCTTTGGCAGCAAGTGCAGAAACCGCGTTTTTAATGAGAATATCAACGCGATTCGTGTTCCCTTGTTGTTCTTCCAGCTTTGCAGCAGTGATCCAAATCTCATGTGCCGTGGGGATAGCAGCACGAGCCTTATTCAACACCTTCTTTGCATTCTCATAAGTCTCAAGACGCGCAAGAGCGAGCCATAGTTCCGTAGAGAGCGGTACGCATTCAACTGCACGGGACAAGAGAATTTTCGCATCTTCTGGATCTTCTTCTAGACTCACGGCTGCTTTCCAGATTTTGACTGAATTCGGGATAAACTCGAGGGCACGGCGGAGAACTCGTTTCTGCGCTTTTACATCCGTTTCCAGGCTCATTGCGCGTAGCCAAATCTTGACGGAGGTAGGGATATGACGAACAGCAGTAGCGAGAATAATTTTCGCGTTTTCGGTAGTGTTTAAACGGGCCGATTCGAGCCACACGTCTTCACTTGTGGGGCATTCTTCGCATCCTTTGGAAGCAAGTTCTCGAGCAGTGACAATCTTTTGTGCTACTTCTTCTAGACGTGCGGCCGCGATCCAACCGGGCGCGTGTTTAGGGTTGGTGGTAATCACAGAACGCAGTAATTGACGTGCTTTTTTGATGTCGCTGATTTCTGCGTCTGTTTTTGTGACGATGGAATTGAGGCCTGTCAAGTACCCCTTTGGATCGACAGTACTTTGACCAGGACTGTCCAAAAGAAGCTATGGATCAAGCAAAAATCGTTTTTGAATGAAACAAGCCTGATTTACTCACCTACTGAGTCTGACATTTGATCCAGCTTCATTCCAAGCACCTTGTTTCGGCCTTCACCAAACTGCACCAAGTCCGTCAGGGCTGGATTCGCCGACTGATCGCCCTGGAATGACCGACTTGGCCGATGCCAGAGGAGTATTCCCGCCGAACGGCGTCGACAGGCCGTTGTTCAGCTTCGGGTCGATCGACGACGCGAAGCCCGAGGCCGCGCCGCCGCCGCCGCCGCCGAAGCGCGCGCCGACGGTGATCAGGTCCGGGGCGGGCGTGTGCCTGTCCCTGGCGGGCTTCTTCGGGTTCGAGCGGCGCACCAGGTCGCCGACGTCCGGCAGCGCGGCCCACTCGTCCGCGGACACGGCGGCGAGCCCGCGCTTCAGGTCCGCAAACTGCTGCTGGATCTTTGGCCGCTCCTTGCGGTAGCGCTCGAGCTCGGCCTTCTCGCGCGCCTCTCTACGCGCGCGGCGGCGCTCGTCCATCGCCGCCTCGACCTGCTCGTAGATGCGGTCGGCCTCCTCGTCGTCGGCTTCGTACGGCAGCGCGTTGAAGAGCCCGGTCTCAGTGTCGGGGTCCTGGAAGCGGCCTGTCGTCTGGTTCAAGTTCTTCTAAGTCTACACTCTACACTCTACTCTACTCTCTCTACTCTCTTCTGAATCTAAATACCGTCGTCGCCGCTGCTCTTCTGCTCCTTCTGCGCCTGCTCCATCATGGCCTGTGCTGCCGCCATTGGGTCCGCAGTCTGCTCTCGCGCAGGTCCAATGTCTGACCGCGTCGTGAATCCAGTCGCGCCTCGTCCGAGTCCTGCAATATAGTTTGGAGGCGGCTTCTTGCTGAGAAAGTCTGGCGCGAGCACTGGCTTGAAACTCATTGCCTCTTAATATCTTGTTGATATAGAAATAAAAAAATATAAAGAAGCAATAAATTAAATAAATAAATGAAGAACTAAAAGAGATGTTACCTATTATTCTTTTAGTTGTTTGAAGATGTGAGAATAGAATACGAATTGACTCGTGTCTTGTGTAACTTTGAATATAAGCATGCGTATCATCACGGTCCTTATCGCTGTGAGGCAAACACCTGCGGTCACCAGATGGATTTTATTTATAATAACAACACGAATCGGCTGGATTGAAAATGAATTTGATTGTGCGTCAAGTTTGATTTTTGTGCGAAGTGAGGACATGGGGATTTAGCTCAAATGGCAGAGCGCTCGGTTTGCATCCGAGAGGCAGAGGGATCAATGCCCTCAATCTCCATTTTTTTCAAGAAGACCTTTTGAAATCTTTTCTGTAAAATAAACTGCCTGAGACTAATGGCATAAGGGGCGTTAGTGGAATTCTCGCAACTTTTAAGAGTTGACCACCATGAAAACTTGACCACCATGAAATTTCTTAGCCCATCTGCATATAAAAAGGATTTGATCCTTCTCCCAGGAATTGAAATGAAGAGCGGGCATGAAAAACGTGTCACAGTCGGTGGTAGCGATGAAAGACCTGTTTGGAGGAATCCTGCGCTTAAATCCGCACTGCGCTCATTCATTGATCAACGCGCTGCCTCTTGTCACAATCATGTCTTCGGGTGAAGCAATCAACTGGAAGAGGATTGATGCAGCAGCCGCTATGGCGCCGTTTGCTTCCAAGCCCGTGTTTGTGTGCAGTGCAATATGACTGGTAAAGCGCTCTCATTCGATATGAACGAGAATGAAAAAGTTGTTGGTTGTAAGCGAGAAATCCATACAATGATTTATCGAAAGCTATCTTCCCAGCCAACAACATCTGAACTGCTCTGGCAAGCAATTGGAAGTTGGCAAGCAACTCCACGAATATGGGATTCACAAGAAAAAGTGGGAATCTGGCAATTTGCATCTCGTGCTGGGTCTTTAGAGTGGCTGTTGGCGATTGTTAATATGTGCCAATAAATGAGAAAGTATTTTTTTATTCGTGAAAATACAAATGATGAGCGGACCACTTGTCGAACAACATGTCAGTGTTAAAAGGCCTTCTCGACACCATATCATTTCTCTTAAACACGCGACATGCCTCGACAGACGCCCGACTCGAACGACCGGTTCACCCTCACGGCAGCAGCCATCGCCGGGCCGACGCCGCACGCCGCAATCCTCGGCATCGCGCAGCGGCTCTCTGAGATTGACGTTGGCGTCCTCGCTTGGCACGTGCAGCGCCGCAGCAGAGCCAGCGCCAGTGACGACAATTGCATCAGCGACGCGACAGCGGGGCGACTCGTGCAGCTGCTGCGGTTTCTGATCCTCAACATTGGCATCACTCCGACGTGGCCGCTGGACGACTTGTGGCGCGCGGCGCTGCTGTTTCCGGCTCTGTACGCGCAGCTCAGTTGCGCCATCTGCGGACCCGAAGTCGTCGATGGCAACAGCGACACTTTGATCGACCGCGACTGTGGTATTCCCATACCACCATTACTAATACACCCATATTTATTACCCATTACTAAGGCTATTTATTATTATTATTATTATTTGTATTTACGGTATTATTGTTACTTTATTATCGTCGTTGGTTATTACCGAATAAACTGGACGTCCAAAGGGTTTCTCAGCGCCACCAACGCCGGTTATATCGGGATACCACATTTTTCCCTTTGAGTAGTCCCCGCATCAATCTAAACCAGAGAGATGCGCGTGAATCGGAACATACGAAGCGGAACCGAACAACAACGACTCCAAGAGCAACCACTCCTGAGTACAACAGGACAAACAAACAAGGTCGATGGCGTCATCCTATACACAAAGCCACTCCTGAGTACAACAGGACAAACAAACAAGGTCGATGGCGTCATCCTATACACAAAGCCACTCCTGAGTACAACAGGACAAACAAACAAGGTCAATGGCGTCACCCTACACACAAAGCCACACTCAAACATAACGAAAATGACAACTAAACATTCACCCCACTGAATTCACTAACATACGCGAAAACCAACTGCGGAGCAAATCCCGCCGCCCGCCCAACAAGCAAACCAAAACACGGGAAACCCCGCCCCCCCGGCCCCCCCCCCCCCCCCCCCCCCCCCCCCCCCCAGAATAACCAAAGAAAAAAAAAAAGAAAACACCATGGCAGAACCGAATTGCGAAATCGAGAGACTCACACGCGAGCTAGAACAAGCAAAAGAGCGCAAACGCCAGCGCGACTTGGCCGAACAGCAAACAGAAGAGGAGAGTAACTCCCTCAGAGGCATGAGAGTAAAACTCAAAACGGCTGTCACAACACAAACAAAGTTAGCATTAGAACTGGCTACAGCACAACTGGAATATGTGGAGTCCTTGAACACAGCCGCCGAGGAAACAGCAACGAAGAAATTCAAAAACAGATCTACCAAGGTTGATGCTACAGCCATAGCCGCTGATGCCCTCAACCACGCGATAGAATCCGCCCTAAAAGCCGGGCAAACAGCGCCCGACTGGAAAACAACCTCCGCTGCAGCTGACTCTGCAACGGACAAACAACACAAACAACCCATCAAATCCAAAGACCCGCCAAACTCGCTACCAAAACTTTCAATCAGAGACCCAGCAGACGTTGTACGCTGGTTGCTACAGTACAAAGGAACGTTCAACACCGTCGAACTGAAGGAATCCGACCATCGACGCTGGTTGGCAGCAGGTCTCCCACTACACCTACAATCAGCACTGACTACGCAACTCGAAACCGCAACAAAAGAAAACTTTATTACACTCCTGCTACCAGCATTGCTCGCCCACGCGTCGAACCGTGCCCCACACGCAGCAGTGGACAACTTACTCAACACCATTAAACAATCACCAACCACCCCAGTACTCGAATTCAACACATACTTCACCACCATCGCCGGCGCAGCCCCCCACCACACTCAACAGACCCTCGTCAGCATGTACATAGCAGCCCTTCAGCAGGACCTTCAAATCGCCCTGGCCATACACGCAGCTATGCCAATGGCAACCCTCTCCTTCATAACAGAACAAGCCGTCATACTGGATAGAACACTCGGACCAATCAGACAACAATCGCAACAGAAAACCTATAGATTCAGAAGCTTCGAATTCCCCAAATACACCGACCGTAACAACACCACTACCCCA
The DNA here is from genome assembly GCA_025765595.1 of Obelidium mucronatum. Lineage (NCBI taxonomy): Eukaryota > Fungi > Chytridiomycota > Chytridiomycetes > Chytridiales > Chytriomycetaceae > Obelidium > Obelidium mucronatum. The sequence goes on along the minus strand of JAIVFH010000113.1, from coordinate 81,080 downwards.
AAAGCAGAACTCTGCGATGCCCCACACCCATTCGGAACAAACATCAACCACCGCCGCAGCGAATGCAAACAGTTCCCGCTTCAGAACCCAAAGTCCGCCGACGCCGCCACTGTAGCCGATACATCAACAGCAACGCCACCACCTCACCAACCGAAGACAACCACAGGACCACGCTCGCCAGCAAAACACGGCGAATGTGCAGACTGCAAAACCGCGGGAAAACAATCGTACAAACACGACATCTGCTGGGACAAACCCGAAAACAACCACCTGAAGAAACAATTCTTGGAAAAGAGAGCGCGCAGTCAACAAAGCAGCATCACCATGAGATACCAAGGAGTCGACGAAGACGAAAACAGCCACTTCGAAGGAACGACAGCGTTCGACTACAGCTACTGCGACCAAAACTTATTCTTTTAAATACTTCCTCCTTTATTTAAAACTTAATTATTAATCCTATTTATTATCGTTTATTTATAATAATTTATTTATAACAATTTATTTCAAATCGAATCTTAATAATAATAATAAAAAAAAAAAAAAAAAAAAAACCAGATATTCAAGCAAATGAAACAACCATTCGTCCGACAACTGCTGGTCACCTCCATTGCCATATTGTGGCTCATCGAAAGCGCATTCGCAACCTTCCCCAGACTCAGCAAAGACTTGGAACGCACGGGAACCAACGGCAACCACGCAAACCCAGACGACTACGAAGACGACACCTACACCACACCAAAAAAACCCCGCGTCGAACTGAACACGTTCGAACCACTCAGCAAAGACTTGGATCGAACCACTCCCCACATCCCAACACACAACGAACCAAGCGTGATGTCCACAATGTCCCCACTCGACATCGCAGCATCAGTCGAAAGACAACAGAGAACATACGGCGGACTACAGCCTGGTTGCCACGTCCGCACACGGCTGCAAGTGGAAGGCCAAGACTCGTGGGCCCTTTGCGACACAGGTGCACAAGTGACAATCATCAACTCTACATACGCCGAGAATAACGGAATCAAAGTAGCGGAGACAATCAAAATCTCAATCACCGGATACGACAACCATCCAAAAACCGAAACCGTCAAAATATCAGAACCCATCACCTTCAACCACTACGACGGTAAGAACAACACAAAACCGAATACAATCCTAACAAAATAATAGGAAAACAACGGCGAGTTAAAGTCATCATCGGCCACAACCCAAGGGAAATCATCACCCTCGGCCAAGACGTTCTGCCACACTTGGGGATGACTCTATCGAATATCAACGTGAAAGGTCCTCTGGAAGTATCGGAAGCCTTCGAGACAAACCCAACGCCCGCCCTGGAATTCCCGGAATACGAAAGAGACGCAAACGAAAAGACCAACTACGAACAACTCATGCGAGAAATACAACCTCTACTGGACGAAAACCAGCAAATCGACTCACGCATCAAAACCAACATCCCCGAATCCACAGTCACCTTCAACCTCAGCGACAACGTTGTCCCGTCACGAATCCAACAGTACAGAATACCATACCACCGACGACAAGTAATAGACAACCAAATACAAAAATGGATCGAAAACGCAGACGTCGCTGAAGTCCCTGGAGCATCAGACTGGAACCACCCATTAATCTGTCCAGAGAGGATCTTACCAGATGGAACAAAGAAACCTAGAGTGTGCCTCGACGTTCGAAACCTCAACGCCCAAACGAAATCATACCACCGCCATTTCCCATCCACAAACGACATCATCATGGCAGCAACCAACGCAAAACTCCACGCAAACATCGACATCGAGAACGCATTTCAAAACTTCAAAGTCGCAAGTGAAGATCAACACCTGTTGAGTTTTACATGGAATTCGAAAAGATACGTATTCCTGACGGCACCATTCAGAATCAAAAACATGCCCGTGTTTTTCCAAGAACAAATGGAAAAGTTATTCAGCGGAATCGAATGCGTGAAAATCTACATGGACGACCTCCTCATATCCTCTTCAACTTGGAAAGAACACGCCGCCCACCTCAAAACAGTCATTTCGACACTCACGAAAGCAAACCTACGAATCAAACTGTCGAAATGCAACTTCGGCCGGCGAGAAATCAAAATTCTCGGATTCTTGAAGAGTAAAGACGGCGTTCGGATTGACCCTGAACGCTTCCACCAAATGGCATCATGGAAAACCCCAAGAGAATCGGGAAAATTCACGTCGGTACCGCACATACTAGGATTCTTGAACTTTATCCGCGATAGCATCCCCAACTTTGCCGAAATATCAGGTCCACTCAACGAAATCCGCAACATTAAGGATAAGGAATTAGCTAAACACTGGACCGACGCCCACAACGCATCCCTAAAAGCACTCATTGCCACAGCCGCAGAAGCTCCAATCCTATCCCACCCGACTACACAAGAAGATTCTACGTAGCGACGGATGCCTCCAACTACGGGGTAGGAGCAATGCTCTACCAACTGGACGACAACAACAACCGCCGCTATATCCAATTCGCATCGAAAGCCTTCCACACCTCTCAAATACTTTGGTCAGCAACTAAGCGCGAATGCTGCGCAATTATCTTCGCACTTGACAAATTCCACCCACACTTATACGGAACGAAATTCACCCTCGAGACGGATCACAAACCACTAAGCTATATCTTCTCACAGTCACACTTGAACGTTCTACTGCAAGGATGGTTCGAAAAGCTACTGTCATACGACTTCGACATCGTCCACATCGCCGGAATAAACAACAGATTACCCGACGCTCTCAGCAGGATTTATTCAGACTTCGAAAAAGCCGTACCACACGCAAGAGAACGCCCACCACCCCAAAAGATAAACACCGAAACAATGACATTTGGCGAACTGAAGAACTTCGACAGCAACAGCATCCCACACAACGCAGACGACAATAGCATCGCTATTAAATTCTGCTCAACAGAACAACAACCAACCACCAATCGACCCAATTCTCCGAAAAATCCCACCAGAAGAGAACAGAGAAGAATTAATGCGCAACGCCCATGCACAAGGACACAAAGGAGCATCCGCAATCGTGAAACAACTGTGGACAGAAGGATGGGCTTGGCCGAACATGAAAAATGAAGCAGTAAACCTTGTAGGCTCATGCGATGAATGCCAGAAATGGACAATTGGTAAACATGGTTTTCATCCACTACGCCCCATAGCCGCCGGGCTACCATTCGACCACATCGCAATAGACCTTGCGAACATCCCACAAGTCTCACAGAATGGATACTCTACAGTCCTAGTAATGGTGGACGTTGCCACCAAATTTGTTATCCTCCGCCCACTGAAAACGAAAACGGCTGCAGAAATCGCTTCAACACTCACCCAAATATTCACCGACTTCGGATTCCCAAGAATCATTCAATCGGACAATGGACGGGAATTCGTAAACAACATCGTCGCAGGACTGCTAAAAACAACAAACGTGATCCACAGACGATCAACCCCATATAACCCACAAGCCAACGGAAAAGCCGAACGTCACGTACAAACAGCAAAAACCACACTGTTCAAAATGCTACAATCAGACTACACGGACTGGGACCAAGTGATACCATGGGTACAATACTTCATCAACACAAATATCTCACGCATCCACAACTCCTCACCATTTAGCCTCATGTTTGCAAGATTGGCCAACACATTCACGGATTACACCTACCAGGACCTCGAAGAAATACCAATCGAAGAGTTGCAGCGAAGATCCGACCACATGCAGCAACTCGTATTCCCAACCATAGCGTCAACAATCAAACAATACCAGGAGTATATGAAAAATGCCTTCGCCGACACACATATTATCCGCCCGGACCCATTTCCAATCGACTCGTACGTTATGACCGTCCCTGACGAACGCTCGTCAAAAGCAGAATCGCGGTTTGAAGGACCATACAAAGTTATTCGAAGAACTACAGCTGGCACGTATCAACTGCTGGACGCAGACGGACACACCCTCCACAGAAACTACTCACCAAACCAAATGAAGCTCGTATCTGAATCTACAACATTCCTCCCAACTGTCGAAGTCGACGAGATCCGCGATCACTTCAAACGCGATGACGGAACAAACACATACCTCGTAAAATGGAAGAACTACCCAGAAGACCAAAACTCCTGGGTGCCAGCAAACCACTTCCAAAACCACGATATAATCTACAAATACCACAAACAAATCTTGAAGAAAGGGAAGTCAAAAGCTAAATAAGTCTCCTCGACTGGGGGGAGTGATGTGGTATTCCCATACCACCATTACTAATACACCCATATTTATTACCCATTACTAAGGCTATTTATTATTATTATTATTATTTGTATTTACGGTATTATTGTTACTTTATTATCGTCGTTGGTTATTACCGAATAAACTGGACGTCCAAAGGGTTTCTCAGCGCCACCAACGCCGGTTATATCGGGATACCACAGCGACGTCTCCGTCCACGTGGCGCTCGGCGGCAGCGCGACTCTATCGCTGCGGCTGCCGGCGGCCGCAACTGCCGCAGCAGCGAAGGGCTGCTGGAAGACTTTTTGCGCACTCAAGTCCGCACCGTCACGTGGGATCAACAACATGACACAGACACGCCGCTGCGCTTGCTCGCGGACCAGAGCGCCGTGTGGCCCGTCTCTTGCCGCGTGGCTACTGCTGAACAAATCAATTGGGAGAACATTGATGCTGCCGCCATAGCGCCGTTTACGTGCATGCAGATTCTGGTGCGCACACTGCCTGGTAAAACGCTTTCAATCAATGTCAATGAGAACGAAACTGTACTTGATTGTAAGCGCGAAATTCAACTTACCGAAGGCATTCCAACCGGCCAACAACGTCTGATATTTGCCGGTAAGCAGTTGGAAGATGCCAAGTCACTCCGCGATTATGGTATTCGCAGGGACATGCCTGCCAATTTTCGCCTCCATCTAATACATGCAATTGGTGGTGGCAAATAAAATGACCATCAACATGATCCTTTTGTTTTCGTCGTCATGTTAAAAACGTTCAAATGGAGTGACTCCATTCCAGTTTGTTATTGGCATAAGTAGCATTTAGTACTTTCAACTTCTCTTTCGTTAGGCAATATACCTACAGAAAGTATAAGCTATGAACCGAGCATTGGGGATTTAGCTCAAATGGTAGAGCGCTCGGTTTGCATCCGAGAGGCAGAGGGATCAATGCCCTCAATCTCCACTTTTATCTATCTGACTGGGGAGTGAGTTTCGTCGAATCCAGATTACATGAAATACCGCGATCCCGATCTGGATTACCTTTTTGACCAAGCTGTAGTCCTGTGATATTATTTATTTATTTAATTTTATTTTTATTTTCCATGTTCCATTTTTTTTTTTTTTTTTTTTTTTTTTTTTTGACAAGTTCAAAAAACCATGAATAATAATAAAGCAAGCAACACCGCCAACAAACGAACTCAGCTATTGGCGTCAAGAAATGCACTCCCAATTTCAAAAGGTTCGCAAAAAAAGGGAGAAGAATCGAGGGGGCGGCCACTGACCAGCCGGGGGTTTTCTTTTTTAGAACGCACAAACATCATCAACAAGGTCAGAGAAGCACGAGCGCTCGTCATTGTCGGGTGAGCCGATCCTGTTGTTTCGTTCGAACCCGTCTTTCAATGCATTTCAAAAGTGTTAAAGTGTTTTCTTATTTTACAGTGAGACGGGATCTGGCAAAACTACTCGTGAGTGTCGTTCAACAAAAAAAAAAGAAAGAAAGAAAGATAGAACACATCTGATTCAAGCAACGAAAAAAAAAAAACCAATACCCTCGAAATCATATATTTTCTATATAGAATTGCCGCAATTCCTGTATGAATCAGGCTTCGCCAAAAAGGGAATGATTGCAATTACCCAACCCAGAAGAGTTGCTGCATCCTCAATTGCAAGGAGAGTTGCCGAAGAAGTGGGAGTTAAACTTGGGAACGAGGTCTGTAGAGTTGATCGTTCTCAGAAACACGAATCTTGACAAAAAATATATATCACCAACAGGTTGGATATTCTGTTCGTTTTGATGACAAGACAAGCCACAACACGAAAATCAAATACATGACAGACGGTATGCTGCTTCGTGAACTATTGGGAGACAAGATGTTATCCAAATACAGCGTCATTATATTGGATGAAGCGCATGAACGGACGTTGCGGACGGATGTTCTCTTTGGAATGGTTAAAGCTATTCAGAAAGTTCGCTTAGATCTCAAAATTATTGTCATGAGTGCGACACTGGATGCAGCGCGATTTGCAGAATATTTTGACGAGTGAGTATAAACCCTTTGTGCTATCATATTCGCATTTAATAACAATCACCAACAAAAAAAAATAGCGCCCAAACACTCTTTATTCCCGGCCGTCAATTCCCAGTCCGAGTATTCAACGCCATCGACAGGCAAGAAGACTACGTAGACGCCGCACTCGTCGCAACCTTCCAAATCCACGTTGACGAACCACCAGGCGATATCCTCGTTTTCCTAACTGGCCAAGAAGAGATTGAAACAGTCGAAAAACTCCTCAAAGAGCACATGCACGAACTCCCACCGGACTCTCTCGAAATGCTGATTTGCCCGTTATTCGCCGCTCAACCCGCAGCAATGCAACAAAAAGTATTCACCCGAGCGCCTCCGAATACCCGGAAAGTGATTCTGTCGACCAATGTGGCCGAGACGTCGATTACGATTTCGGGGATCCGGTATATTGTTGACACGGGGATGGCGAAAGTGAGGGCTTTTAATCCCAAATTGGGGATCGAGAGTTTGGCTGTGGTTCCGATTTCGAAAGCGTCTTCGCTGCAGAGGTTGGGTCGTGCGGGTCGTGAAGCTCCGGGGTGTTGTTATAGGTTGTATACTGAAGATGGGTATTCCAGTTTGGCTGATGTAACGGAACCAGAGATTCTAAGGTATTTTTCGCTTTTGGTTCTTCCTTCAATATTGATATTTTTTATAGATGCAACCTGGCCAACGTTTTGTTGACTTTGAAAGCGGCCGGAGTGGACGATATAATGAAGTTTGACTTCTTGGACCGGCCTCCTCGTGCTTCGCGTGAGTTTAATTATATTGTTTTTTAATTTCCAAATATCAATTTTGTAAACTTGGAATAATTTCTTTCCAAGTCATACGCGCACTAGAGCACTTGTATGCTCTGAGAGCATTGAATAGTAAAGGCGAACTAACTCCTGAAGGTAAAAAATATGACGTGTTTCTTTTTTGTTGTGCAAAGATTATATAGTCACTTACATTCCTCACTCACACACACAGGCAGAAAAATGGCCGAATTCCCAGTCGATCCTTCTTTAGCCAAAGTTTTACTTCATTCAAAAGTACGTGATTTTTTTTTTGTTTTACAAGGAATGAAACTTGCCCTATTTGTTTTCGGTCCCGTTTTTTAAATCTATCGTTTGCCAAAAATAGACTCTTGAATGCACAGCAGAAGTCATATCCATCATCTCAATGCTCTCTGTCGAAACCGTCTTCTTTTCTCCAAACGACAAGAGGGAAGCTGCCAATGAAGCAAAACAGAAATTCATCAACCATGAAGGAGACCACTTGACACTACTGAATGTTATTCGAGGATATCAAGCTGTACATGGAGATCGAGATTGGTGTATTCAAAATTTTATTAATGCTCGAGCCGTTAAAAACGCGATGGTGCGTGAAAGAACCTTGGGGTTTACCTACCCACTAACAAAAAAAAAAAAAAAAAAAAAAAAAACAAAAAAAAAAACAAAACAACAACAACAAAAAAAAATGGTTTCACACAGGAAATCAGAAACCAACTGGCAAGTTTTTGCGAACAACTTGGAATACCAGCGACAACAACATGTGGAAATGAAGTAGAACCGATTCTCCAATGTTTTGTTCAAGGCTACTTTCAAAATATTGCCGTCTTGCAAGTCGATGGTTCCTATCAAACGTTTTCAGGGAAACTGATTTGTCATATCCATCCTTCTTCTGTGCTGTTTGGGAAGAGGATGTCGCTTGTCATGTTTCATGAATTGGTAATTGGGAAAGGTGTAAACCGACCCAACATTGTTTAATTTTTTTGCGACCCTTGCGTTTTTCTTGTAGGTTCAAACTTCACGGCAATACATGCGGAGCGTGTCTGCAATTTCTCTGCAATGGTTAAAGAATACTGGATCCCATTACTTTACGCATAATGAAGAGGCGTGATTTCCGACTTAATGAAAGAATTTTTATAAAAATGAAGATGCTTTCAAAGTTAATCTTTTGTTCTGACGAATTGGGATAAATAAAGAACAGGATGAAAGATTAATTAAGCCATTAATACTGTTTTTCAAAAAATGCTTATCCCAGGAGTCGAACCTGGGTTTCCTCGGCCACAACGAGGTGTACTAACCGTTATACGAGATAAGCAGATATTCTCTTATAAAACAAATGTCAGCCACACTTTGAGAACATCACAGTCCCGCAACATCGAAATCCCGACTCACCAACTTGTTCTTCAAGCATTTTTTCAGTCTTGTAAAGGATTCTCATCAAGTGAGCCAATTCTGAAACGGACAAGCCCCCACAAAACGGAGGTATGGGCCAGACACTCGGGGATAACAAAAAAAAACCCAAAATGATTGTGTTCCAAGACTCAGTACTATCCCCAATCCCAGACGTGGCTGAAACGATTGATACAACAAAATCTGGTTCAAGATTAGAGAAATCATGCTCTCAACGAATCAGCCGTTAACACCCACTCAATTTAAATTCCATCGGAACTTGGCACCATTCAAAATATACATCAGCTACACCTTTTGTTGACCCGCCTGGAAAGGGGGATCTCTAATGCCGTGCGGAGTGCACAAAGACGTGTAGATCAGTCAAACATCCAGCTGGATCCCATTTTGCAATAACCCGCTGTACTCAGTATCGAATAGTATTACAGCTATTTTATACTGCCCAGTGCCAATTTTATCCGTGCTGTGTCACTGAGGTTAAGACGGCCAATGAAAAGTTCATGGCTGAGTTCATGAAACCATTGTAGAGGAGTCAAACAAAATCATTGCCAGTAAGCTGCCTTAAGCTACAATCGATTTCACCCTGATGAAACAAAGTCAGTTACTTTTGTATGATAGAGTCGGTATTCGACTTACTTCCTGTGAGCCATCATATTAGCAAACATGGCTAGACCCCCCAAATGAAACTCATGCCTCGAGTTTTAAAAAAAAATTGTGTAGTACCCGTCTACTGGCAGTATGGCTATTTTGATGGCGAAGTGGATTGATGACGACCGAGTTGGAATCCAGAACGTTTTCTGCAATACTTGGCGCTTACCGAAAATTCCATAGAAACCTTGCCCTCACTGATGACCCGGGATTAGACTCTTGTAACTCTTTGTATTTGCGATGCCTCGTTTATTTTTGAGCCAAGTGCGGTCTAATCCCAACAAATATAGAACATCCGGTTTCAACACATCATACGGCGCTATAGACTGACGAAGAGATCCAAAATTCACATCACGAGAGAAAACGGCGTGTTTTTTTTTGTCCGCGTAGAAACAGTTGGGGCTTTCTCATTGACGCACTCTCCTTCGCTGCGGTGAAAATTCAACACACTGCACCATGACATCCGCCTCATAAGCGTGTCTAAGCTGCTCTGGAATATATGCTGCACCAAACCATTCAATATGTCCAGACTTCTTCATCCCCTTCAACAGCAACTCATCCAATTCGTCTCGCAATCCCCGTCTATGCCAATCAAGTATCAGATTCACTGTCTCTATAATGATGTCCAGACCAGCTCTACCTCGCGCGTTCCAGTATACTCTATACGCCGATGATATTATAAATGAGAGCAGTTGATCAGGATTGGAGCCTTCAAAAGCAGTGTATCCGGGATTCTTTCGAGCTCCACCGAATGGAAGTGGGGCAGCAGAGAAAAATAAACGGCCAGCCAGGCAATATATAAAGCGATGGGGATGGCATCGTGTGTTTTGGAAACAAGTAAGAATTGCGGCATGGGATTGTGTGAGTATCTCCATCGCACTTCGATCTGAAGGACAGGGTATCATGGAGACTCTATTTAATTGCTCATCGTGTGTTATTGAAAGCGGGAGCCGATGGATGTGATAACGGACGATCCTGTTGGATACTGAAGGTCTGAACCTAGAGGCTGTTTTTTGAGTTGTTTAGGCTGTGTCAGTAGCGCCCACCTCTGCCTTATATTTTTAAAAAATGAGACTTATGCGATATATGTCGCTTTTTAATTGTTGACTTTAAGGTCGTACCTGTGCTGAAAGACATGGATGTACAGGCCGAAAAATTTAAAAGAATCTTTTGGAACTTCAGCACAGGACACATAACCATCGTTGATTTGTGAGTGCAAATTATTATTATAAATATCGTATATCCTTATCGGTATTTTTTAGGCCATTCCCAGGCTATTCTTCGTTGTTTAACAGTTTTATTTTTACAAAAAAAAAAAAAAAAAACAGGTAAAGGAAGAAGTCTACATGAAGCTCATTGAACTTCAAGGCTCAATCGAATCGGTGTAAATAAAACGCCCTTATCCGCAACCCCTTCTTCAAAATAGTTTCGCAAATGTTTTGGCACATCAGCCGGCCCAAACCACTCAATGTGACCCGCCTTCTTCATCCCTTTGAGGCACAGCTCATCTAAATGGTCCTTCAACCCCTTCGCATGCCAGTCCAGCACGCACCCCACCGCTTCCACAACGGCATCCAATCCACCACGCCCCCGCAAATTCCAATATACTTTATACGCCGAAGCCACGATAAATGCAAGCAATTCCTCAGCATCCACGCCGCGAAACTCTGTAAACCCAGGATTTATTCTGGGTCCACCAAATGGAAGAGGAGCGCCTGCAAAAAATAGACGCCCAGCCGTGCAATAAATAAACCGATGTGGATGACACCGCGTGGACTGAAAACATTTGAGAATTGCGTTATGGGTTGTGCTCAGTATGTCCAGCGCACTCAAGTTCGGCGCGCAAGGAACCACGTGGAGTTTATTGGACGATTCATCATAGGCAACGACGATGGAGCTTTTCGTCAAATGTTGGCGAACTGTTCTTTGGGAAGCGGCTGGTTTGAAGCGGGACGCTGTTAAGTGGTAATTTAGAGTTTTAATAATTGAGGTGATTTGACAGTTGAAAGATGGCTGGAAGCCGCGGATAATAAAAACCATAAAAAGCGGTACGCAAAACCGATCCGAAGTTATAAGGGTCTTTGTGTACCTGTGCTGAAGTCTGTTGTTATTGGTGAAGCCATTGTTGAGTTTGGGACCGAACAAACAGGGCTGGCGATGGGATAGAGTACACGATTGAGCTCAGCAAGATAGTGGGATGGTTGCTGCGAGAGAGATCGGTCGGCTCCGGATGTGAAGGTTTCGATGTGTAGTGTCTGGGTGTGAAAGCAGCCGACAAATTCGTGAGAAAAATCTAAACGTGGTTTCCAAAAACTCGCAATACAACAGGTTAGAATGGAAAACTATGCAATTTATTGTTCGATAATTGTAGTGATCAAGAACTCGAGAAGCGACGAGTTTTCTTGCCTCGTGTCGTTGAATGATATTACGAGATGAAATAACCTTCCTGCTCAGGCGATTTAACCAACAAAGACGATTACTTCATTCAAAACAATATACCAGCAGTCAATTTGGAAGCCAGGAGCATTTGACTCAAAGTTGCGAGTTTCACGGAAAGGTCTTCATCTCCAAACGTAAAGTAGATCAAGTTTCGTCGTGCGGCTGAGGCAGCGAGCAACTGAATAACCGCTTTTAGCTCTAAATCTCCATTGAATGCCCCACATCCTGAGTATTAAACTGATAAGTCTCAAAATCATAGTTTACATGACATAGCATTTGCCAACAATCCTACCCCAGTTTCCTGTCGCTATTGACGCGTCTCCAGAAAGAGATGATTGATATGAAAAGAGGAATGATGTATAAGCTTTGTTCAACTCGCGTACCATGCTGTCCTGTGATTTGTTGCAGGTGTGATGATTCCACCATAAAACCTGATAAACATACCTTTCCAAATTGAGATTTCCGCGCTTTCCGCCGGAAATAAGTAGCATCCATAGCTACAAATTCAGTTTTTCGTCGCCCTTTTGAATCGCTGCATGGTTGCAATTAAAACCAGAAGACATCCAGACATGCTACTCACAAAGGTGTGCTGTCATTGAACCTTCCTGCAATTTTAAAAGAAGCTGCGTATCCAGTATAGGTAGAGAATCGTTCGGGACCAGTTATAAATACAGCCTCATTGTCCATCATTTGTTGAGAAAACAACATTGAGGCCAACATTTCAGGATAGATAATAAATAAAATCTCCTCTTGAACTGCACCCTAATCAATCAGTTAGTGAATGAAAGAAAAATAGTGCAACGAGTACCTGACTCAATACACCTCCACCAATAATCTCATTGGCAAAATCAACTTGCAAACAACCCACACCATCATCCTCGATTCGCCCGGATGACTGTGCCTTCAAATCATAAAACTTTGTATCCAAATTATCCCAATCTGGAAATTCGTGCTCGCTAAGACAACGCCGCGTGAAAGTGACTTTTGAAGATTCCCAGCCAGCTTTTGATGGAAGTCAGTTTCCCGCCTTTTGAATACTTCACAAAAAAAACAATAGCTGCATTTACGTCGATCCAAAACACGATGGAAATATTCAAATATTCCGTCCAACTTGGCTTTTGTCACTGAATTATACATCCACTCTTGAAACAGAACCCTGAAATCACAATGCGGGAACATTCTCATCGACTTTCCATTTTCTCGGAACTGAAGCTTTTGATCGGGAAGCGTGCCAAAGAATGCATTTGCCAATATGCACGCCAGTTGCTTCTGGCTGAATGTCAGAGATCCGTTTCTGCCCGCAAGAAGCAGCGGAAACACCTCTGGGAGCAGTGCCGGCAGTTGGATCGCAAGCTGCGCCATTCGAGGAAGGATTTGTGCTGTGTTTTGATGTTTTGTGATGTAGTTTGATGGCAACACTGCGACTTGTCACCCACCTTTGACAATGGACGCAGGCATCGGGAACGGCGGCAAATACGTTCCCGGCAAAGCAGTAAGCGATGAATTCGCGCCTGGGGCGTCTTCGGACTCCCGCAGGTACTTGGCGAGGCCAGCCACATCCCACTTCTGTCCTTCTGTTTCGAGCACTTTCCTGACAACTCGCTCGTCAAAGATCTGTCCTTGGCTCGCTGCGTCGCCTAGAATCTGCACGATCTGCACCCACCGTGCAGAGTTTGAATTGTGGAGAAAGTCAACAAAGGGCATTTTGACGAATTTAAACAACGTATTATTATTTAGGCATTTTCAATGAAGGTAATCGAGCTTTGGGCGATGGTGCTGTAGTATTTTTGGCTGTCTTTGTTTTGCTTGTTGCCTTGGTTCCTTCGCGTGCATTAGATGCCTCAAAGTACTTTGAACTGGCCCCTGTGGATACGCTGGAAATAATACATAAAAATTAAATCCAAGTGAAGGAATAAGCAAACAAAGAGGGGATATCAAGAGACCTAGTGGTACTAGTCTGTTCCTTCATGGCTTCCAGCTCGTCAGCGTACTTTCGCGTTATGTCCAACAAAGCTCTTCCATGCTTGTCGAAAACTGCTGGGTCCACTCCAGGAATTGCCTTGAATGCAGGTACTGTTTGGGGCAAATTCCGAGAAAGCTCATACAACAATGCATCTTTGAATGTGTCAACAGGAATAGCACCAGTCTAATACGTAATTGAGAAATGAAAGAAAAAACGATCGAAACGTTGAAATACAAAGCAGAAATTCAAACCAACCAGCGGATTCAGTTTCAACACAATCTATCGCAAAGCCAAAAGAAAAAAAAAAATTAAAACTCGGTTCAAAAACGAACGCAAACACACATCTCGTCGTTTATCTTTCAGTTCTGTGAAGCACTTGTCATATAATCCACGTATTTCTGCAGACTCGTAATTCTCGATGTCCATCGAATCATCCACAAAAACAGTCGCATTAGACGCTCTCTTTCGTGTTGCACCGCCAGTTTTTGCGGCAGCGGCGGCTGCTGGCGCGACATTCTTTGGTTTTTCGTTTGCACGCAGTGGTTTCGCACGATTTGAGGATGAGCCGGCATCGGGGCCGTTGTCGAATAAGAAAGACTGCATCATGCTGTTTTGCCCGTTTGATGTTGTGGCCGTGGACGAAGTGTTTGTGCCTGGTAGAGCTTTGAGACCCCCTTCCTTTGGAAAGTTGAACGCAACCTTCATATTCCCACTTGAAACCAAAGGACCTTTCTTCCCAAGCTTTCCAAAAAAGTATTTGGGAAATTATGTGGGTTAATACAATGTGGTGTTTGAAAAAAAAAGATTAATAAATAACAATAAACCTTGACGTAAGAATTCGCAAATCCACCCTTATTCCAGATACTCTCCTCGCGGATAACATCCAAAACAATCAACTCCCTGCAAATTCGTTCGATGTCTGTCCTGGAATAACTCGCCCCACTTCCGTGCAGGGGCAGCTCATGCAAATCTTCCTTCATAATTTTAGCACTTTTTGACCCCTTGTAAACGTCCATGAGGGAAATAAGAGTGATATTATTTGACGGAGGAACGGATCTCACTGATAAACAAAGTCAATCGAACGCATCAGTAAAAACCACAGACTGATACTGTATCCTTACATAAATTCACAATATTCTGAGCATCTTTTGTAATATCCTTCCTTTCGAACGGCAAGCTGTTGCGGCAATTATCACACGTCTTGTTGCATGTTGCGCGGTCAAACTTTTCTCCAAAGTACTGCAGGACTTGTCGTCTTCGGCATTCGAAAAGGTCCTCGCAATAGGCAACCATCATTCTCACATTGTTTCTTTGTCGCTATTTTACATACTATCGGCTTTAATCATAAAAACGAAGAAAACAAAAACCGAACCTCCTTTTGTGCAGCATTTCCATCACCCTTTTGGATCATTTTATCGTACTGGAAGAATAAGACAAAATGAGAAAAAATATTGAATACGAAGAAAAAAGGAATTCTAACCGCTGATTTATCGGCATAAGAATAGAACATGATACAAGTTGACATTTTCCCGTCCCGTCCAGCACGACCTGTTTCCTGATAATACCCTTCCAGAGACTGCGGAAAAGAATAATGTATCACAAAGCGAACATCAGCCTTGTCGATTCCTATTTTTGTTGTTGTGTGTGTTTCTGAGTGCACTCGGATTTTAATAGCTCCTTTCGTTACCCATTCCGAATGCGATGGTAGCAATGATAACTTTGGTTTTTCCACTTTTCCATTCGTCTTGTCTATCTCGCCGTGCATCTTTTTCCATTCCGGCATGGTAAAACGCCGCGGATATCCTAGCTTTCTGTATTTTTTGGCAATGTCATAACACCTGTGAAAAGAAAGGCAAATTTATATTTACATTGAGTGTTTGCGCCAAATCCTCGCATGCTTGTCTGGACGTGCAATAGACAATTCCTAGTTGACATGAGGTCAAGAAGAAGGGTTAAAATGGTATTTGAAAAAATGAAAAAAGAAAAACGACCGACCTGATTGATTACGAAATCGTTGTTGAATCAAGTCAATGATATCTTTATCGATCGACTTGTGAACTTTTTTTCGGACTTCATACCTGTTGTTATTCGAACGTCAAAAAAAGGGAAGCGGAATTGAAAAGTAAACAAACATTAAATTTGTGCGATTGAAACTTTGAGTGAATGTCTTGCAATGAGTTATTTGAAGAACTTGCTTAACATCCACTTTCAAAAAAAAGAATCCGTCAGTATAATTTTCAAAAAACTAAATCAAAACATGCAGCGTACACTTTACTTGATCATTCGCAGTTGCAGTCAACGCCATTATCGGAACGTTTGGATATGTTGACCTCAATTTCGACAAATCCTTGTAGTCAGGTCGAAAGTCATGCCCTATTGTGAACTATCAATCAAGCCATCAAAACAGTTCAAAATTTATGGACGGGGAGATGCTCACCCCATTGACTAACGCAATGCGCCTCATCAATAACAAATCGCGCCAGCCGCCTCTGTGAGTACAACCGCCCCAACAAATCCACAAATTTTCCACTTTTCCCCATCATTTCGGGCGTCACATACAGGAGTTTTGTGACAGACTGAGGACTATTCAGTTCTTGATATGCAAAATTCTTTTGCTCCGCCGATAAATCTCCATTTAGGAGAAGCGTGGCTACTCCAAGACTCAAGAGATGGTTTACTTGGTCTTGCATGAGTGATATAAGCGGTGATACCACAATCTGAAAAAAGAAAGAAAATTTGCGGATGAGTTGGTTGAACAAAAACAAAAAGAATACACATATTTGTAACTGTTAATCCAAACGTCTTGGCTCCGGCAGATTCGCCAATTGTTGCGGGTAATTGATAACATAGAGATTTGCCTCCTCCCGTGGGCATCAGCATGAACACGTCCTGGCCCTGTAGCGCCGCGTTAACGGCATCTTCCTGATTCGGTCGGAAAGACTCGAGTTTAAAGAAGTTGAGAGCCTTTCGGACTTCTCTGTCCCACGGATAAACTTGTTTCGGGGCCTGAATCAGCGGCTTTGGTGGTATTATTGCGGGCTGGGGGAGAATCTGATTTGGTCTATTGACAGCAACGTGGCTTGAAGTCGTCGAATTTTGAGGCGCGTTTGAGGGAATATTAGAATAGTTTAAATTGTTGAAGGATGATGTTGGTGGTTGGTATGAGGGGGCTGAGGTCGAGAATGGCTGAGCCATATTTGGTCTGTTGATTTGATTGGTAGTATGGCTTTGATTGAAGCTGCTACTCGAGCTATTGCGAGGTGGATTGAAGTTATTATTGGTGTTTCTGCCAGTATTGGCCTCCATTTGCTGAGCAGGAAGTGGGTCATGCGACAAGTCAATCATTTCAATATTGTCGTCGTCGTCATCTGGAATCTCAATCACTAGCCCCTTTGACTTCTCGTTTGGAAATCGTGGTTTCCAGGTGTTGGTAGGCAAGAACGACGATGGACCGATGGTAGTTTGCTTCGGAGCGTCAGAAAACGCGTCCGACTTTGCAGAATCAACACTAATGATGGACGGCTGTTTTCTGGATTGTTGGACCAGAAAATTTGGACGATGCAAGAACTGGGGCGGAGATACTGGAGTCGGTAAAGGCAGCGACTGCCCGGGACAAAGGCTTGCCTGAGAAGTTGAACGCTCCCTCCAGAATTCCGTTCAGTAATCAGCTCCTTGATTTCCAGCAATCGACTAGAGCTAGACTGTCGCCTTCTTTCCAACAATTCACGCTTATACTTGTCTTCCTCTGGATGTCAAATTCCTCTCATTCATATCCATGAGAATATCACTTAGATTGCGTTTGTGGCTTTCGTGTTTCGTGACAGCCTCAGTGAGTTCAAACAAAGTCCTTGTTCTGTAAGCATCTTTGGTCAGGAGTGGCGCATACTCTTCTTCATTGATCTTGAATGATTTAGAGGCTTCTGATGGATCGTGCTTCAGTTGGATTGTTTGGGTGTTGTAACGATTGTTGGTCTGGTGTCCGAAGTGCCTAGTATTGTTTAAGATGAGCCGACAGAGAACAACTAGAGATAGCTTACTAACATCTTTTTGTCTTGGTTTGCTTTCTTCTTCTTGTTTTACGTTGGCCAAATGGAGGTCAGCAGATGTCCGATGTCGCTTAACAATTCGTTGTGACGAAGCAAGATCAAAGTCGGAGTCAGAGTCGAAGTCAAAGTCGAACAGCGCTTCGCTTTGGGCTTTGCTGGACTTCGACTTTCTTTGGTTTGCTTTGAATGTGGACCGCTGCTGGTTGTTGGTGTTGCAGTGGTTGTTGGACTGAGCCAGCTGGACCTCCCAAAGATGCGCTGCCTCGCTGGTCTGAGGCTGCTGTACTTGGCTGCGGAGGAAGAATAGGGATGACAACGCCGAGCAGCTTCAAGTGTTCGCTGAGATTTGTCTTCATCAAAACAACTTTTAGAGGTTGGTTTCAATCCCGTTTAAATCCTCTTTACCCTTAATAACTTTAATGCTGTCAAGTGAAGTCGGGGATGTAGAAACACGCCATGACGGGTTATTTAGTATATGGAATTGGGAAGAGACCACAACAGACAATGAAAAAATTGACTCCAGAAAAGGTGTTTGACGATCTTCAAGAACGCCACGAAACGGAACAACCAGGATCACTAGTCATTCGCAACTGGTATTTTATCTGAGGAACCCACGGCTGCCTGCGCTCTCCTTGGTTTGAAAATACCAGATCCCAATCTCTGTTCTCAAAAGCCCGCCACAAATGGCGACTCGGAGGCCATCGAAGCACCACGTTGAGCGAATAATCCGACATAGCGGCCCTCTTACGCCTCTCGTTGTCACTCGTACATCAACGGCTAGGCTTCAAATATCGATTGGTGACTCATCGTGGACTGCCGAACAATTCATCGCCTCCTCACAGAGAGCCATGTACTCGTGCTTTCAATGTACACGCGTTCATCCTGATCGGATACTATATATTTCTACTGGTCTGCTATTTACTGCAGAGTCCCCTCTCCCTTTTGGTGGACCAAAAACATGTCCGGGCTACACCCAATACACGGGTTCCACGACCGATCATCTCTTTAACTATATTGTGTCTTCAGCCTATAAGTCGTATTGGGGATATCGCGGGCGTACTACTCTTGAGTTTGTGGATTGCTGTGATGAACGAGGCCCTTGATTTGCATCATATCGGTGATAAAGAAAAACTCGACGAGCTGTTGCTGAAGGGAATGAAAAGATGCGGTCATGTGGATTGGAATAAGGGGATTGTTATTCCAGAACGACTGATGCATGTTCCTGAGGCCAGTAATTCGTTTGCTGTTTCTCAAGTTCTTTTCACTCCGACACAGCTGGCCACAAAAACGAAACTCGAGAATAATGGCGATAGAATATAGACTGAGGGGAGGAGACTGGCGGGTCTTGCTCAAACTTGTTGCAATAAAGATGATGATGGCGCGTTGAAACCAAAGACGGTGAATGTATGATTTCCCGGTACTTGCCACAACCAAGTACAAGAAAAAAAACGGAATTATCATGTAGGCACGGATCGTATTGAGGAACAATTTGGGAGAGCAACGACAGCATCTTTCAAAATCATAGTCGCTATTTTTGCAAAAAGGTAGTCCATAAGAGCTGAAAGTAAAGTCTCCAACTTCACTGGCGACTTGTAGGTTGAGTTGAGCGCCATATCCGTGAGTTCTGCAGACAATTGTCAACCATCTCCAAAATGATATCAAACTTTCGTCATTTTGACTCGTCTTATATCCAGATGGAAAGACCCACTTTCGTCTCCAACTTCCAAAAGAGTTAAGGATATTGGCGCGGACCAAGGTTGATGCAGTATTGCAATCTCGCTCTTGAGTCTTGACACAGAGCTCCCAATGTTCTTTATCCTGAGTCCTGATACGAGGGAATGTATGCTCAATAGACGTATTAAATTGAGTATGCTGGTAGAAGTGTTATGATGGGACTTCGGTGAAGTCCAATCAGTGGAGTAGAAAATTTAAGTGTTGGTTCATTTCATGAACTTTTTGGGAAGCGCAATCATTCATAGCAAACAGACAGCTTTAATCCAGAGAGTGAGGCCAATACATCATATAAATGAAATGATCAACACAGCTAGATTATTCGTTTGCTTCTCTTTTTTCGTGCTAGTTGGAATGAACCCACACTAAAAATTTGCCAATTCTCAGTTAAGTAATGGTTCATGTGACAAACGAAATATCAAAACCTTCCAGCTGCTGAAAATGAGATAAAACAATCGGCAGGGTTCTATTTCTCAAGAATATCGTTTTGCGGTTTTACAGTATGTCGTGGACCGGGCCGTCGGATTTGGCCCATTCAACGGTACGTGTTGGTTCTTCACCTCCCAGCTGTCCCAGAACTTACGAGTTGTTCAACTCGTGAAAAGATTTTTTACTATGTACCATAGTGATTTCCAAGAGACACCACAAACTTATATCACGATAACTGGCCAGCTCCGTGAAAATGCAGAAACCACATCTTTAAATTCACCAGCACCAATATCAGAGTTTTTGGTAATATTAGTAAGATGCAAGCATTCAGCTTCGCGGACACCATCATTTGCGTGTCTTTAAAACTTTGCGCAAGTCGACAATCCATATAGTCCTGTAACCCCCATTCTCAAACATTTGGAATAATGGAGTAGTTATAGAAAAATCCAACACAAAAAAACCTTGCGTAAGGAACCCACCACCTGCGACTGATGTCCCGCAAAACCAGTCGCCGCCAGCACAGCCTCCCAAACGCAGACCCTCTACCGCCCATCATCATAACTCGCACACCAAATGACCGGCTTCAAATATCAATTACTGAGCAATCTGTCACTCCCGAACAAGTCTTGGACTTATCTCAAACAGCAATTCTAGCGTGCTTTAAACGGACCCGCGTACATTCAGATCGACTTATTTATATATCAACGGGCTTCTTATTTGCTGCTGAGTCACCTCTGCCCTATGGTGGGACAAAAACGACGCCAGGATTTGTCCAATATAAAGGCACCACAACTATGGATCTCCTTAGCTACATTGTATCGTCCGCCTTCCACCGATATTGGGAATATTATGACAGAGAAGCACTTGAATTTGTTGTTAGAGCATTCAACAAGGCGTTGGACCTTCATTTTTTTGGGGACAAGGAGAGACTTGATGAGTTCTTGCTGCGAGGAATGAGGAGATCCGGTCATGCTGATTGGAATCGAACTATTGTTATCCCACAACGACTCATGCATGTTCCAGAGTCAAATAATTCTTTCGTGGTTTCACAAGTTCTATTTACACCGTCCCAGCTTGCACCTAGAAAGATTCATAATTATGATGGCGTCGTCACATTATACTCGAAATAAACAAATACAATGACTTAATTAATAGTCGAGTTTTTTATTCATTCTATTTTTCAAAATTCTGCTGAACATTGGCGACCATCACTCACATACGGTGAATGACATTTGGTTCAGCAACAGAAGCCAAGCTCTCCAAATTATCCCACCACTTATACAGAAAGTTCTCAGCAATCAATCTAAACCAGGGTGTCATCTTGATACCATTCGGCGTCTGAAAAAGATCTGTTAGACGAGAAGGAATATTATAAGGACGAAGATGTCACCAGCAGTTTCGAACATCTGCTGTAATTCCGCCTTAGTGACGTATTGGACGCTCTTGACTTCATTTGGGCTTGGTTCCAAGTCAACATCAGCCTTGATAATGAAGATGTAGTCAACTTTTAAAGAAAAGTGGCATGTTTTAACAGTCTCAATCAGAATGTTTCCCAGACTTACTTTCGTGTTCTCCCCAGATACCATCGGATGGAGCCAGGTAGTGAATCTTGGTAAGAAATTGAAAGTTGTCCAGTGGAACCTTTGAACAAGAATCAAAAAAAAAAAACGATCCACGACGATAAGGAGCAATCTCCCAACCTGTTCTGCCTTTACTCCCAGTTCGTGATCTAGCTTTCGCTGAGCAGCGCGTCGGGCACCTTTTGTTTTAAGAAGTTAGGTTGAAGTTGGTAAGTATGAAAACGCAGAAGTTCAAGCGTTACCGATTTGATCGGCCTCTTCGACTTCATCCTGAACAGCCAATGGATGAGAACAACAAGTGTTTGTAAAGTACCCTGGGAAGGTGATCTTTTCATCGGCTCTTTGTTGAAGCAGGAGCTTTCCCTCTGAGTTGAACAGAAAGACACTGAAGGCTCTGTGCAAAAGACCTTCGTTGATTTTGGTCATCAAGTGGCCTAGAGACGGAATTCGGTTGACATTAGCATTCACCCTTCATGCTTGACGTTTAGATCGCCAAATGGGATGATCACCGCCTCCAAGCATCCCGCCCAAAGAAGAAAAAACTACTCACACTCCTTCTTGGATTCAGCACCAATAGGTTTGTCGTTTTCATCGACAACAATACACATTTCACTCATGAGGCGAACTTGCTCTTCATCGTAGTTGCTCCAGTCAAGCCCCGTAGACATTTTCACAGAGTTTATCAAAGAAGTGGTAGAGAAGGAACAGATGTTGAAGGGAGCTTGGCGGTGATGGCGAGGAAGCTGCAGAAATCGATTTCTGGCCAAGTTTTTCGTTTGTTGTTGCCAGTAGAATCGATTTGCAAAAATCAGGCCATCTCTTTGAATAATACTCATTTTCTATCTTTTTGTCTTAATCAATACAATTTGTAACGGTCTGAAATTCAATTAAAATCGAATCCTTTGCTACTCTTTTTTTGGCTGAACTGTGGCGTTTTTATGCCATTCGTACACACAAAAATTGCAGACTAATTACTTTATAAAATAATTCAAACATCAATTACGAAACTGGATATATCCTTGTTAGTCCCAAATGCTGTTAATGGCGGTAATTTGTGTTCCGAGCTTGGGTCGCGGATACCAATCGGAACTACAGCTGGAACAGAAGAATGGTTACTTCCAGGGCGCTGGATGCTTTGACCAGCTGATACCACCGCCGAAGAATCGTCAAGTTCCTTCAACTTGCGCTCAATCGCTGCAATACGGCTCTCGGCACTTTTCGACAAAAAAAATGCGGGTTAATATTATAGCAGAAAGTAAAACACGTCGAACCTGGCATGAGTTGGCGCCAATTGAACCTTTTTGTTAATGCTCGCCTCTAAAGCCCGCTGCTCGAACTCTTGCTTCGTACGCGGTCGTTTCACAGGCACTCTGATCCCACTCACATCTGGTTGCTGTTGCTGCTGCTGCGAAGATTCAACGCCCACCCACTTTGACCAGGCAACAGAGAGCTTTTTTCCACCATTCCAAGCAGGTACAGTTCCGTTCAACGCCTGAATCACAGCCAAACCTGCTTCAAGAGTCGAAAACTTGATGAAAGCCGACCCTTTGGGGTGTCCTGCCTTAGGCCCTTGTTTGTGCCAATGATACTCGAGTTTCGTGATTTGCCCGTGCTTTTCAAAGATCTATTTTCGTAGTTTAGACGTTAACCTTTGCACCATTTGGGATAGCAGTGCTACCTTTTTGAGCCGGAAATTCAGTGACAGTTAGATCTAATCCACCAATAAATAAGACTCCATTTGGGTTTGGCGGTGCAGATGAGCTGCTTACTTTAACTTCTGTCCCTTATCCGTAGTAGAATTCTTGGAATTCGCTAGAGGCTGGATCCCTGTTGATCCAGTCTCAACATCTAACATATTGGTACTCAACTTTGCCGATTGTTTTGAAAACATCAGGTTTTGACTTGATGAATGGTCCAAAGGAATATCGCCACTGCAGGGAATGTCAGTTAAGGATCAAAGCCAAAAAAAAAATTCAACATATACCTCTTCATTTTGTTCACAACGATGCACATGTGTTCTTCTTTGAACGATTCCCATCCCTTCACAATCGCAACAAATCCTTGAATCAACAATGATAAATCCAGTCCTCGCGATGACATAGAAGCCGTAGGAGAAACTGCCAGCTCAAGGCCAATATAAAAGGTGGTTGTATACACACTCATAATCTCTGGATATGGCGCAGAGCCAACATTTGAAGCGGGATAAATCCCTAAACAAGCGTTCGAGGCTTCTTCAACGGATTGACAGGGCGCTTTTTTACGAAACGAATGCGCGAATGGGTGGACCAGCTGAATTCCTTCTTGAAGCTCTAATTTGATGGCTAGTTGTCGAATTTTTGACTCAACCAGGCCAGACCTAATTAATCCATATGTTGTTAATTTATGCATTCGATTCTGGCCACAAACAATGGGTAATACCATTTAAACTGAAGATCCTGACTGTCACTGGATACAATGAGTTGAATGTAATTCTTGTACTTCCCAAAGAAGGCGTCGGTTGGGTCGAGTACATCTGCCCATGCTGCTTTCCCCAGAGCCACCATCTCGGTCATAACTGTGCCGCGTTTGAATTCTTGTTGAATGATTTGGAAAGATGAGGATGAAACATTGTGCGTGGTTGCCATGCATGGGTAAGCAGGAGTAATTATGGGCATCAAATGCGGCTTCGCCGTATACATCGTGTAGAATGGATCTGTGTCTTTGATTTTTTGGAGAAGAATCGGAGTGTTCCAGTCCCTTTAACCATGTTAAAAAAAACGCCCAACACTGTGATTTCTACAGTAAACAACTAACCAATGCAAAAGCGTGCTGAAAAACTTTGTCGCGATTATATTCGGACTGGAATTTGGATACAACTGACAAACTCGAGCCACTGCGATCGCCCAAGAAACACCCCCCAAGAAACCAAGAATGTTCGAATATAATCCTCGTTGTTTTGCCCACACTTTGATGAATTGTAACACAGTTTTGAACGTTGCTATATCCGGAACCAAGTTGAGAATACGTTCTGCAACACGGAGACCATTGAGGCTTCTGATGCAACGATCGTCTAAATGCTCAATTATGGAATCGTCTAACAGATTTAGCGATTTCTGGACTTTGGAATGCAAGAGGCGGGTGTAAACAAGGTCAATCTATGTCAAGACAAAAAAGTTGAAACGATGAAGGAGAAATTGGCAGGTTTTTTTTACCTCTATCCCATTTAAAACCAGATTAATTACAGGTACATATGCGTCCGTGATTGCTACAGCAGCCGATACCAAAGGGCAATCCTTCAACACAGTGAGCATTCCGCTGAAAAAGTCTTCACGTGTGACAAACTTTGGACCCACACACACAACGTCAATATCGCTGTCTATACAAATCAAATATGAGATTTCTTGAATGAGAATATATCAGTTAAATACCCTTATGATCGACGCCAAGCCTGTGAGATCCAAACGTTTCCAATCGACCTCCGGCTTCCAAACACAAGGACTCAGCAAGGTTCTTTCTTTGGCAAGTCTGCCTAACGAATTGCAGGAAAATGCTCTCAACGATTTGGAGAGCGTGGTCTCTGCCAATGTGCTGCGTTAGTCTAGATATGTTGAAGGGCAAAACTTCACACAAACCTCTTTGCTTCGACATCCCTTGGAACCAAAGTCCACGGTTCCAAAGTTTTCCTGAGTTTGTTTGAAGATTCGAGATCGCTTTCAGCGGGAAGCGCTGTTGACAGCGGTTCCGTAACTCCAAGATAGGTGCGTTTCGATGGGAAGAACTGTCTCATTGTCAAACTCAAGGGTATTTTTTAATCCGTTCTTTAATGCACAATCTCAACATCTTTTCAACATGAAGTTTTATTAATTTATTCAGTCGCTGCTTTAATAGTTCATCTTGGACAGAATTCCGTCGTCTCGGCCGTAACGGGGTTGTCTGGGTCTTTGTCCCTGTTTGCCGAATCTCATCCGAAAGAACTTCATCTGTGTTTCATTTGTTGTTTTTCCGCAGTTGTAAGAAAAAAGCACTTTGTTCATCTTTCGAAATCCCAGGTTACCTTCAGCATCTTGGTGTAGTAAGATGTTTTCGTGCTTTGCTTCGGCAGCAGGTATCCAGGCAGAGAGCCACTGGGCGCCTTCTTGTATACAATCGAGCGAGTTTGATTGATTTGAATCAAGTTTGAAAAGAGCGTTGATCGCAAGGCAGGGTGTTGTGAGGCCAAACATTGGGTGAGCTTCAAAATCTGAACAAAAAATGCAAAGTCAAACAACCTACAGTCGCTTTCGCGAATCGCAGCGGCAGCAACGATTGGATACTTTCTCGTCAGAAGCAAGAACAAATCCGGCTCAGTTTTCGTCCAGCAGATATTCCATCGCTGGAGTCAAAGTCCTTTCTTGTTACTGGTGGCAACGCTGGCCTTGGCTTCGAAACATGCCTTCAGCTGGCAAAGAAAAACGCAGGCTTGGTACTATTGGCGGCTCGCTCCGAGGAACGCGCTGAAGAGGCCATTGGAAGGATCAAGGCAGAAGTTCCAGGAGCCAATGTTGCATTTATGAAGCTTGATCTTGGCGACTTGAAGCAGATTGATACTGCTGCCAAGAATCTCATTGCAAGAGGCGTTGCCATCGACGTGTTGGTCAATAATGGAGGTTGTAACAGTGTGCTGACAAAATCAAACCAGATGCTTACAAAATCAAAAACCAGGAATTTACAACACGCCATTCGCACTTTCAACAGACGGTATCGAGGAAACATTTGCAGTTAATTATGTTGGTCATTTTCACTTGACAAGGAGCCTGCTGCCAGTCCTTTTGAAGTCAAAGGAGCCGAGAATCGTCAATTTAACTTCAGGGACTTCACGCTGCGGCGCCCCCTGGCGGAATTTTGTTTGACAGTATCAATGATCCGAAAGTTTTGAATGGCGTTCAGAGATACGCGCAATCCAAACTGGCCATGACTTTGTTTACAACTTCCTTGAACAAGAGATATGGCGATTCAATTTACATAAACTCTGCCGACCCAGGATACACAGCAACAAAAATGGCCTCAAAGCAATCTGAAGGCTTCTTGAAATGGCTGGACGCCATCTTCCTCCCTCTTTTTGGGAACTCTGTTTTGTATGGTGCTCTTACTCAAATTTATTTGGCGACGAGCAAAGAAGTCGCAGAAAAGGAATTTAGGGGTCTGTACTTTTCTCCTGTAGCCTCACAAGAGAAGGGATTCAAGAGTTTGTCGGCGTTGGCCAAGGATTCTGAGTTGGCGGAAAAGTTGTGGTATTTCACCGAACAATTGATTGAGAGCTGCCTGAATGAGTGATTTACATCACAGCCTCATACTGAATAAACTTGAAAAGATGATGCAAATAGTTATACATTTCTGTATTTCATTATCACCTCGTAAATGAATGTAATTGTCTCTGAAACTTCTGGGATGAAATTTCAAAGTGTCTCATCACACTTTTGAAACTGAAACTACCAAGTCTGAAACTAGCCCAAAAAAAATAGATCCAACATGAGTGTAGCAGCTGTGATTCTTGCCTCTACCGTATCCATGGCTCTCGCTCAATATGTTCCACCACCTCCTGTATACACCGTTCCAGCAACCACAATCGTCGCACCAGTTGTCGTAACACCAACTCAGTACATTGCACCAACACCACCAGTACAGACTACCGTTCAACCGGCAGGGAACATTCCAGCAGCGTACATTCCCCCCACACCACCAGCAAAGACAACTGTTGCTCCAGCAAAGGTTACTCCAGTACAAACTGAAGATTGCGAAGAAGAAGTAGAGGAAGATTGTGAAGACGAAGAAGGTTCTCCAGCTACTTCAACTCCTCGAGCAACACCAGCAGCAGCAACACCACGTACTACACCTCCATCAGCCTTTGTTCCCACAACTGCGTCGACAGCCGCTGTTAAGCCTGCAGCAACACAGGCACTCTTGAACGGTGCCAAAAGTCAAGCCGCACTTGGACTTGTTATTATCGCTTCATTTGCTCTTGTGTTGTAAAAAGACCGTACAACTTCCTTATATTCATATACGCTGGCGTCCTTTTTTCCCTCTGACATCTTTCATATTTGTATATCGTCTTTTTTTTTAGATTCACTCAATAAACAAAACAGTGATTATATTGGACTTAGTTTTAAGTCTGCCGCAATACACCAATAACTTACGAAGCAGTATAATCCAATGAATCTTGGAAGTTTGAAAGTGACTTTGTATATTATTCTCGCTTGCCCAAAAAAATAAAAGAAATGGCCAACGTTTTGGTTATCGGATCTGGATTGGGAGGGGCCTTTACAGCACTTGTCCTCAAGCACAGCGGTCTCAACCCAACATTATATGATCAAGTCAACATTGTGGACAAGATCCAGTCCTCTCAAGGAGATGCGGCGGCAGTCTTTTTCGGTGACGTTGGTGGGTCCATTGCCATCTACAGTTGAGTCTTGCTACTTTCACACTGTGGAAAGCACACTATTAACAAGGCTACCAGACAACGGCCTGAGAGTTCTTGAACGCTACGGGTTGATTGAAGAAATCTACGCTGCTGCTCATAGCTCTACACCACACATGAACTTTATGAAGATGGACGGCACCGACCCGATTAGATACACCCGCAAAGCCGAAAACGGACTACCTATGGTGCAAATCCTCCGTACCACTTTGCACAACATCATGATGCGTGCAGCTCAACGTGTTAGTTTACCCAAAAAAAAAATTTCCCATCAAACAAGCCACTGGAAGCGTAACTGACGAGACTTTTTTTTATTTCACTCCAGGCTGGAGTCAGATGTTTTACTGGCAAAAGAATTGTCGATCTTACCGAATCCAGGGATTCCGTAACGGTTAGTTTCGCTGACGGAACTCAGGCGACTGGAGATTTTGTTGTCGCAGCCGATGGAATTCACTCGGCTACTCGACACATGCTTTTCCCAACTTGCAAAGCACCCGTTTTTTATGCTAAAGGATACGTTGGTATCTTTGATCGTAAAACGATTGATGGAGAAAGAGTCGAGTACCCAAACCCACTTGGACTCTACTCTGACGGTGTCATTGGTTGTGCCATGTATGCTTCCCATATTGGTGAAGAACGTGGTGGATGGACGCTTGTTCTGCTTGAAGATAAAAAGGCTGGGGATCAGGATAACGTTGATTGGGTTCCCATCAAGGTGAAGGATCTGCCCAAGGAGGCTGAGAAGCTAGCAGTGATTGTTGAATCATGGGGAGCTGCACAATGTGTCATCAACACGGTTCGCCACGCGACTCGAATCACTCCAGTGACTGTTTGGGATCTGCCTGATCTCCCTTCGTTCTACAAGGGGCGTGTTCTTCTTTTGGGTGATGCCGCTCACGGAACTATTCCCACGTTGGGGCAGGGTCTTGGACAGGCTTTGGAGGACGCTGGTGCTCTTGGACAGCTGTTGGCTGAGTTTCCGGACGCCAAGAAGGATTACAAGACCATCTTTGAGATTTATGAGAAGGTGCGCTTGCCTCATACGCATGCAGCTGCAAAAGGCGCGCGCGATATTGGTGGACGTCTCAAGTCTAATAATAAGGTTCAAGCTGTTATTGGACGATACATTATGAAGGGAATCATGTGGTACAGAAACAAGTACGGTCACTTTGATGCGTTTGTGCAGTATGATTACACTCAGGATGTTGCTGCCGCTATCGCTGAACATCGTAGCACCCAACGAGTAGCTTCCGCTGCTGTTTAATTTTATTGTGTAGATTTACTCAATTTGACTGGTAGATTGAGGTATAAAGCTTAGAAATAGTAAAACATGTCGTGTTCATTGTGAAACATTCTGTAACGAGACATTAATCAGCTGCCATACAATAACCCTAGTTTTGATACGCCCCCACGCATGGGTGTTTCAAGTTTGAAAATGTATAAAATCCACATCTCATTCTGTTATCGGAATCTCATTCTCAAAAAACCAAAAAAAAAAGAACCAAGAATGCAAGTCATCTCCTTTATCGCTGCTGTTGCCGTTGCCACTGCCTCTGCCCAGACTTACAACCCAACCGCCACTCGTGTTTCAACTGCGACATCCTCGGCTGTCACTATTCCAACAACATATGTCAAGCCTGCCACCACCAACCTCTACAACTCTGCTCAAGCGGTTGGTGCCTTGGGAGTTGTCGCTGTTGCCGCTGGTCTTATGATGTAAACAACTTGCTGTCAACTCGGTTGATTCAAGTTTCTTTTTGGGGATCACTGATATGTCTCATACTTTCAATAAAATTGCATTGCCTCTTTTCTCTATTCTTGCATTCTGGTTCATAACTTCTTAAAATTGTTCTTTTTAATTGTGGAATATTGATTTGTAATCTCATTCCCCTTTTTTTCGATGTTCAATTGATGTTCAATTGGTATTTTAAGAGGCAACAAACATCATTTGACTCGCCATCCAGTTTCTGGTGTCGGCTTATAGACTGTGATGCCAAATGAGTGTAAACAGTTTTGGCGTAATCAGATTTTATGAAGGGGGCTTGGAATACAATTTCACAGTAATAATATCACTTTTGAAACTGAATTTCCGAAACCAAAATGACATTTCCACATAGAAGGACTTGTTTCGCATTCCCCTTGATAAAAAAAAAGAATCCTTAGAAAGAAGCCGATAGACTATGCAGATTATTACCTTCCTCGCCTGTTGCAACCGTCGCTATTGCCCAATACGTACCGCCAGCACCAGTGTACACAGCACCAGCCCCAGTTGTTGTTTCTACAACTGTCGCCCCAGCTGTCAACACTGTTGCCACTCCACGACCGACTTCAGTTGTCGTTGCACCAGCTACCACTGTTCCAGTTGGAGTGTACACTGCACCCACACCCCCACCAGCTGGAAACACTGTCGTAGCTCCAGCTACTAGCAGCGCTCCACCAAAGTGCGTCCCACCTCCAGCGAACAACACACCTGCTGGTACCTATGTCGCTCCTGCACCAGTCAGTGCCACCACAGTTTCTCCAGCCAACGCCACCCCAAGAGTAACACCAACGGCGACACCAGCTATTACGCCAGCCGTGACACCGGCTGGCACACCAGCCAAAGCTACCACTGTCTCTGCTCCAGGCAACATCATCTCTGGAGCGTCCACCACCAAGTTCCTCACTGCCTTCGTTGCTGTTGTTGTTGCCGCTGCGTTGTAGTGTTTTTTCTCCAACTGCATTCATACATTATCTTTATGTAATTGAATAAACCCATCACCAGTTATCTGTTTTTGTAGTTTTGTTGATGAACATATCTTTGTCCAGTTTGATTTGCAACTCCGAAACATCTTCGGACAAAAACAAAACAAAAACAAAAACCAAACCAATGCGCGTCACTCGCTCGACAGCAACAGCGGCAACAAACGCGCTCGCGCCAGCCACGGCGGCGAACGCAAACGGCGCGTGGCCGACGAAGGCGCGGCCGCAGCGGGCGGCGGCGGCGGCGGCTGAGTCAGCAGCGCCAACGAAGGCGGCGGCGGCAAAGCGCCGCGCAAACAGCGGCGCGAAGGCAAACGCCGCCGGCGACGCGGACGCCGACGCGGACGCCGAGGCGGCGCTGATGGTCGTGCCGCCGCGGAAGAAGGCGAAACAGGCGCTGCGCGAACAAGAACAGCAGCCGCCCGTCGGCGTCGAGTCGGACGATGAGTTTGAATTGGTCTTCGAGGAAATCGAAGTCGAAATCACAGACGACGAGGCCGAACTAGTTCACTGCGTCACCGCGCTCTCGGCGCTGGCGGACGCGAAAGCGGCGTTTAAGCCGAGCTCAACTCCGGGGAAGCTTGTTGGGCGCGAGAACGAGCGTGCTGTTATTCAAGAGTTTTTGAACAAGGATCCGCAGAGGGGCGGTCGAAGTTTCTATGTCAGCGGCGTCCCAGGAACAGGGAAAAGTGTAAATATTCCCATTTAATTGCGAGTATCGAAATATCTGAATCTTTTTCTTTATTTAGGCTATGGTTGATGAGTTGATGGATGAGTTTCTGGAGTCTCAACATACCGAGAATCAAGTAAGATCATCACGCACTATTCTTTGAATTTGCTCTAATATTTTATTTATCCGAAAGAACACGGAGTACAAACTGGTCAAATTGAATTGCATGCAGTTCAATGATCCGCAATCCATTTACAAGAAGCTTTTGTCCGAGTTTAATGTTCAAGAAGGTGATTTCGGCACAAACAAAAACGAGCCGTATCGTGCCCTGGAACGAGCTTTTGGGTTTCTGGAAGGTGGTGATAACATACGGAAGAATAAAACGACCAAGAAGCAGAAGCCGCCGTCAATTGTACAGTTGAGTATTTTTAAATTGAGTACAGAGTGTATGACAGCGAGTATCTGTTTCCTAATATTGTCTTCCTCAGTATCTTGATTCTGGACGAGATTGACCAGCTTGCGACAAGAGACCAAACAGTTCCTCTATAGGATATTTGAATGGCCGACTCTTCCGGGCTCAACACTGATACTTGTGGGAATCGCAAACGCCTTGGATCTTATGCAGCGGTACCTCCCCCGACTCTCTGGAATGAAGGGTGGACCCCAACTTCTCAACTTCAATCCATACACTCCTGCCGAAATATCATCCATCATCAAATCACGGCTTCTATTATTACAACAAAAACTTTGGAGAAGTTCGAATCTGGAAAACCAATGACAAAGCCAACGAAACACTGCCAACCAAACGACATGGAACAAAAGCTCACGTCCTTCATGCACCCGACTGCAGTTGAGATTTGTTCAAGGAAAGCGGCCGGAACAGGAGACTTGAGACGCGCGTTGGATCTCGTACGAATGAGTTTCGAAGTGTTGGAAATGGAGCTTCGACGGAAAAAATGGATGCCTCGCATCTGGGCCCATCGGCAACCGAGAAAACCGCACTCCATTAGCCTCCGCGAATCTAAGCAACTCTCCGGCAGTGTCCACGTCATTCGTTGACTTGCATGCTCATCTCACGAAGCTCGACGAAATACCAAAAGTCACTATCCAACATGTACTCAAAGCGGCTGGGTCTGTATCAGGACCAGGACCCGTTCAAAAAGTGAAGAATCTGGCAACGCAACAAAAAGCTGTACTCGTGGCAGTTATGGACCTTGTTGGTGTTTCTGGCACGCATTCCCCAAGCGCAACCGCAGCCGTTTGGAAACCAAGAACCGAGAGCAGTGGAGTAAAGATGCTGAAAGACCCAATGGTGGGGAACTTGCATGAAGCCTACGTGGGGACTATTGAAACGGAAAGGTGGTTTAATTAAACCCGTCACAAAGACGGAATTCGGGGACATTTTGAGCTTGTTTGAGAGCGTGGGGCTGATTTCGTTGGGGAAAGCAAAGGAAGAGAGGTTGCGTAAAGTGCGGCTGGAATGTTTGCCAGCCCAGGTGGAGGAAGGAATTCGGGATGATCCTGTATTGTGGGGTATCTGGATGGATATGACGCAGGATCGGGGACTGTAGACGTTTTTTTTTAAATGATACGTATTGGTTGAGTAAACTCGTTGGAATAGATTTGATTTTTGCTGACCCGATTCTTGCCATTTCCCAACTAAACAATATGCATACACCTGGAGGACAGTAATGGATGCCTGAAGCAGCGTGCCATCAGTCACGGCTGTTTCTTGTTCCATTTTAGTGCTTGGTGGCTTTTGCACCTCAAACCGTGTTTTTGAAGTACATGGGAATCTACATGTGATTTTCAATCCTTATTTTCAAAGTCCACATCCAGGTATTCGTCGTAGAGACTTTTCCTTATTGCAAATTGACTCACAATAGTCGATATATTTCCGAGACATGACAAGCGGGCCATTATTGTTTCTTCAAGCATTGCGCGGCCTTCGCCACGTTGACTGTCACGGCCTAAACTTTCGAAGCCTTGGCACCAAAGCAGCACACAAAGTCGTCGATCCATTCATGAAGAGTCCTTCTTTTGATGGTTCGCGAACAACAACAGGCATTCAAGTGCAATGGATGCCAACATCCAAATACCAATTCGCAGGCACAGATCCAACGCACTGTGAAGCCTCAACCTCATCCGTTCTCTTATCTCTCTCTGAAAATGAAGAAGGAATGTCGCCCATGAATCTGCTCTTGATTGCACTTGGTGGATGCGCGGGTATGAATATTAAACTGATTTTGGACAAGCGAGGAGTCATTGTCGAGGATGTGGCTGTGGCAGTGACAGGGCAACGGAAAAAGGAAGGATTCAAGAATATGGAAGGAATCGAGCCGTGGGAGAGCATACATGCCGAGTTTAAAGTTGTTGTGAGGCGAGGTTTGGATGTGGATGAGGAGGTTGTTAGGAAAGTAGTGGATGATTCCGTCAATAAGTATTGCGGGGTTCACAAGACTTTGGCTGGAGGAGTGTCTCGAATGACGTGGGGATACACTCTGACAGAGTAATCGCGGAATAAAGAAAAAGAAACGCCTGAAATGCCCAGCCGCCGCCACCTGAGCCGCATTGTCGGCGTTGGAATGACGCCGCTCAATTCGGCGCTGTTGAAATCCATTAGCGGCATTTGTTCAAGATCAACCTTTGGCGATAAGTCCAGACGATGACTTCCATTGTCCGGGAAAGGGAGAGGTTTGTTGGTCTACTTGCAATGTTTTAGAGAAACTTTCGACCCCGTGATTCGTAAACAATAAACACGCTCTTTTACTTTATTTAAGAACACAATGTTGGATTAGCGCAGGCAAATCCTGGCAGGCGCCCTCGCAGACGCTTGCGGCGCTGGTCCGCCTTGCGCTCGGCGCCGCTCTTGCGTCTGTGCCGATTCATGGAGAAAATGGGGATTCCAAAGAAACGTAGTGTTGTGGTTGTTGGAGGAGGCAAAGCGAGTGGTCCACCAATCCTTTCTCTAATCAGTGAAGAAATGTTTTCTTGCAAACAAGCCGCTGAACAGGCGTAGAAGAAGGCGCAAGTTGGCGCCAATGATATTGACTTTTTTTGGGCTGTATGTTTGCTTCCCTATTTGTCTTATACGTGCGGTGGAGGCAGTTGGTTTATGTGGAAAGGGCCAGGGAGGCCTTTACATAAAACACAAGCACAATGAGATTCAGAACAGGTTAGCTCAAAATCCCCATTTCTTGCCACAAGAAGTCCAATCAACTCCCACAGTGGACTTCAGGTATACACTTGAACTTTTGCATGAAAAAAAGTCACTTTTGGTTACAGTGACCATACATCTGCACAACTCAATATGCAGGCTTTTGGCAAACCATGGAAAGTTCCTGCAATGTACAACATGATTGAAGCATTCCATCAACTTTCAAATACTGCCTGGTTGTGTCAGGTGCAGAATGCACGTAGAGCTTTAGTGTACGGAAACAGAGGCATCTCCTCACACTTGTCAGTGGCAATTCTTGGGAACAGGCGATACTGAGAAACCTGCCAAAAAACCATGCAAGTAAACCACTGCTAATGCCCTTCTTAATATTTATCCCCAATGCTTCTGTTCGTTGACAATATCCCAATCACGGAGATTTGCAATGGATGCCTGAAGGGGCGTTGGCGCAGCACCAGTCTCGGCTGTGTCTTGTTCCATTTTGGTGCTTGGTGGCTATTTCTTCAAACTGTGTTTTGAACTACATGTGAATTCTCTAGGAATCTATTATGAATAATATTAGTTACCATCCTGCAACTCGGAATTAAGCAAAGCTTCCCAGTTCATGGTACTTGGACTTTTTATCCAACAGGATTACTTTTCAAGTTTCTCTTGTCCAAAGTGAACGCGCCTCCTACACTAGGCACACTGGCACAGTTTACGAGGACCGCGGCAGCTGAAATTTGTTTGTCTTCGAAGAAAAAGGACCATACATGTTATAGTGGTTTTCGACGGTTGATTTGGTGATTGCTGGCTGGATTCCGCTCAATACACGCTCCGCAGTTGGGGAGAGAAGTGGGACAAACTTGACATGATAAACCGCCGATTGCATACAGCTGCTGAGTTGGGAATACTCAGTGGCAGTAACAGGGTGTTGACGCGTTTTCGAAAGCACGCAGGGGATTTAGCTCAGTGGTAGAGCGTTCGGTTTGCATCCGAAAGGCCGTGGGATCAATCCCCACAATCTCCAGCCGCGGCGTCTTTTTCGCGGCTTTTCGCCGTGGCTCTTAGTATGGAGCGTTGGGTCATAATTCGCGCTTTTTGCCGCGAAATCACTTTTTCGGAGGGATTCTATTTTCTCACACCCAATAATGACTAACGGTGAGCTTTCGCGCTTCTGGGATGTTTCTGGCGGTTTTACATCTATATAACTACTATGTTTCTAAGAATGGTATGGGGATCTAGCTCAAATGGCAGAGCGCTCGCTTAGCATGCGAGAGGCACTGGGATCAATGCCCAGGTTCTCCACATCCTTTTTCTTTTCTACTCTTTTCTTCGTAGTGTTTTCCAGGGGGGTGGTGATCCACACAAAAAGTTGGCAACACACCCAAAGTCGCTGTCACCGGGGCTGCACGCTCTAAAACCGATAAATAAACTATCGCAAATATCAAAAAAGATGATTGGAACACATCCTTGCAGGCTGGTGATGAAATAGAGAAATGATTGTTAAAGCTTTATAAATATTAATATCTTTATGGAAAAATAGGAGAAGTCTAGGTTATTGGCATGAATCAGCTCCAGCGTTTTGGAGACCGGTGTTCGATCCCCACTACTGACAGTTCCTTTTTTTGAAAACCATAAATGACTTTAATAAACAAACTATTCAGCCATATAAATGTTCTCCTGATCCTTCAAATTTAATGCTGCAAAGTGGGAACGTACTAGCAATTCAAGCTTTGCCTGTTGGTCAAGGTGTATTAGACTCTCAAGATGAATTAAAAGATCTCACCTTGACAGTATTAGACACTCCTTTCACCCCCACTTGCTGCAAGAATTCCACCAATGCTGACTTCCGAATTAATTGGAACTTTTCAACATCCAGTGCAGCTGCCCGCATTGTTTCAAAAAGTGGTGTGGGTTGGATGGAAGCTTGTTCAGAAGTCTCCTTTTCAGCTTGAGGTAATAAAGTTGCAGCAGGGCGTCGATTCCTGTTTTTGTCGTTTTCATCTTCTGTTTCAGAGGTGTCTTCGACGCGTGGAATTGGCCACTCTGTGGTGTGTTTTGAAGGCTGAATAGGGGGGGGGGGGGGGGGGGGGGGGGGGGGGGGTAAGTTTCAAAGCAGGGACAGTAAGTTTCAAACCTGAATGGCAGGGGCGGTAAGTTTTGAAGGCTGGGAAGAATTTGAGGAAACCTTCTGATGGCGGTTGTAATGTGAACGAACAGATAATGCTGCAGGAGAGGACTTATCACTGCGTGCAGCTTGTCTTGCTGCACTTGAATTTGCCTTTGAAGTTGGTTTTGCTGTGTCCGGTGCATCCGTAACTGGAGTGTTCCATTTCAATGGGTCACTATACTGATGAGTCGGGTCCTCCACCATTGATGCATAGGATGTCATTTTCTTGTTTCGCTTTTTTAGATAGCCCTGCGATGTACCAGCTAAAGCTAAAGTGACACGTGAATCACTGTCAGTCATCAACGACTCAGCAGCATTAATTCCAGTTGTAGCTCCAGTATGGTTGACACGACCCATTGCTGCTGGCCCACAAAGCACACGATTTACAGAGAATTTAGATTCAAGATCATCTTGCTGCAATGCTGTATGAACAAGGATAGGCCAAGCAGATTTTTCTTGATTCCCAGGTTCGGCTTTAACTTGGTCAGTCAAGATCAGCAAGCCTTCCAATGATGCAATCAGATTCACAATTTGCTGAAATGGTAGTCTTGAGTGTCCCAGATCAATCTTGTCTGTTCCTTTTAGGAAACGATCCGAAAATGGAAGATTGGGGACATGCTGAGATGGCATATTTGAATAGAAGTACGGCATTGCCTGTAGCTAAATTTTAGTTTTGAATAGAAATCACCAAATAACCTTACCATTTTTTTGATTCGAGATAAAAAATTAGCACAACGAGTTGCTCGCTCCAAATCGGTAAGGCCATTGTTGTGCATAGCTTCGTCAATTCTTCGAAGGTCTCTGGCAAAGTCTGCCTCCTTCTCAAATCCAAGTTCTCTTAAACCCAACTCAACAGCTGCAGTTGTGAACTCTTTTGCCATTTCAACATTTTGTGGGTCCCGATCCGCCCAACCAAGTGTGAAAATAGGATTAGTCCCACATTTTGCAAGAGTCACCCATGCCTTGCCGCAAAGCTCATCACCAAATCCTCCTTGCCAGATTGCTTCTACCAACCGTTTATAGCAGTGTGTCCAATCATACAAGAATACCAGTTTTTTACTTGGGTTGAAGGGATTTGCCTCTGGCTGAGACAAGTGGTTGATGAAATCAATTCCATTTTCAAATGACTCAATCAACGAATGGATGAAAAACACGTATGAGCTCCATTGATTGATCTCCGGCATTGTGAGAGATGGAGTAGCAAGAGCCAGAATAATCCCCACGACTTGTTGAGCCCACAGGACATTCCCATCAATGTCAACCAAATGAAGATTTTCGCCTGTGAGATTATGCATGCGCAAAGCATCCTCAATAGCCAAAGCTGATTCTTGAGAGACAACACGCTTGGCGAGAGTGAGAGCCCTGCTGAACCACTTCTGCTTTTCAGATGATGAGTTTGGCAGTAAACTCAGCTTACGAACAGAAGCAACAGGGGTTTGGCAAGATAGGTAGTGATTTGGGTGCTCTTGATGAATGCGAGATACTTCTGAGATAAACCGTGGTAGGGCTTTGTCCAGCTGATCCAATAAAGCAGCCTTTTTGGCTGCACCTGATAAATCCCCCGCACATTCGGCAGCAGATAGTGCAGCGTTATTGTAGAGCTGAGTCACAGTTGTTGCCCGGCTCCATCCACGATTGATGAGTGAACCAATTCCAGCACCATCTTGAGTAATCCAGCTAAGATGAATCCCACGTTTATCAAATTGTTCCATAATAGCCATCCAAATTTCCCGGCCAGTAGCCTCATCAGTAGAATCAACAATATACTCTTGTACAATATCAGATATCTGCAGCCGTAGTGAGTCTGGGCATGTGTAGAGTGCAAGATGGGTTCCCCGAACTGCAGCAGCAAGGCACATTGCAAGCAAATGTTCATCAGTTTCTTTCAGAATACTCGAAAGTTCGACAGATTCATCCAAACACATTATTTCCGATTCTTTCATTTCGTCCAGTGTAGCAGGAAATAAATCATCATCATCACCCCTTAGAGTTGACAGCACACTTCTGATTCTTTGACCAATTGATTCAAATTTAGACTGCAACAAAAAGATTTTTTTCTGCTGTGATTCAAGGATTTCAATAGACAAAGCTGCATTTCCGTGAATGGGCTTTGGTGCTGGTTTATTTTTTGATTAAATGAACAATCAAAACATCTCTACGTACCATCATTATCGACTCCTTCCTTTTGTTGAGAAACCTTTTTGTTGAGTTTTTGCTGCTGATTGGTCAACAATTGTGAGAGGTGCAAGCTCAAGTGTGACATCAAATCCAGGCTTGTTGTCAAACGAAGGTAAATTCTTCGTGGGAACTTTTCATTCTCAAAGAATAGAATGTCTTTTGGATCCTCAAGATCTTTAAGGAGTCCTTTTGTTTCGTGAAGACTGTCGTTCAGAATTTCTGTGAGCTATTTGTGAAATTATTGTATTGCTTCCATTAAATTGATCAATTAAAGTGGCACAAACCTCTTTCTTGGATTGAACAATGTCCTTGATAACCCAGCGACCAAATCTTTTTTCAGCACCCCCATAGTCTTGTGCGCCTTCAATAACACGCTTCCCATTCACAAGTCGGCAAACAACTTCTTTCCTTCCCAAATCAGTATCATCAGTGTGACCACCAATCAAAAGTCCTCGGCCATTCTTTGCAGCATACTCCTGCTTTTGCTTGAAAAGTGCCGACAAGTTGTCATATCGCTTGTCAGAATGACCAAAAGCATTGGCGTCAGCTCGTTTTTTGAAGCCGTTGGAAAGTTCGGATGTCAGGCATTTGGAGAGCACCAGATCGATCCCCAGCAACATTCACATGACTAACTCCAGGGTTGGTGTCGGCAGATACGCCGTTGCCACGGAGATGCTCATAGGCCTTGGTCCCACCGATTTTACACTGGCGCCAAAACTGGTACCAAAAGTCGTACAATCGATCAGAATAGCAGAGCCTAGCAGCCATTCCAGACAGATTTTCGGCACAATAAGATTTGAGCTTAAAGAAACAATCAGTTAAAATCAGCCCATTCAACTATTTATAAAGTACCTGAGAAAAAATCAAATCAAATGCCAGTAAGTTTGGATTCAGTCGACCAATTGATAAAGCCAGTAGCATAGCGTGTACCATTGCTGTTCGTGTTAAAGCGTGTCCATCACTCTTGTCTAGCTCGTGAATAGTCTGCAAGTGACGCCGTTGCGTGGGTCCAAGGATGGATTTGAGATATAAAAGTTCCGACCGGAGCTT
The DNA here is from genome assembly GCA_025765595.1 of Obelidium mucronatum. Lineage (NCBI taxonomy): Eukaryota > Fungi > Chytridiomycota > Chytridiomycetes > Chytridiales > Chytriomycetaceae > Obelidium > Obelidium mucronatum. Next base: position 41,358 of record JAIVFH010000113.1, on the reverse strand, counting down.
GGAGACCGTGCTTGCAAGGTTTCTGCTACGTTGATTTGCACTTTCAAGATTGGAGGTTGCAGCTTTCATAAGAGACTTGCTGGTAGATTCGCGTTGTTCAGAACAAGAGTTCTTGGGGACATCTTCAACGTCAATCCAGCCACTGTTTTCTGCTGGTAATGAGTTCACTGCTTGGACCGGCACTTGTTCAGTATGGATTCCAGATGTGGTCGCTGCTTCAGGGTGATTTTCAGATTGAAATAACTGAGCTTTTGCTTTCATCAGGAATGTTGTAAGCGCAATAATTGCAAGTTGGACTTGTACTCCATTGGCCCTATTCTCAGGGAAAAGAAGCGACTGGGCAAGAAGCTTGGGGTGTGACTGAAGGTATGCACAGATTCCATCAATGTTGGCAGCGTAACATCCTGACAATCGAGTTGCTGTGAAGACAATGTCCGAGCTTTCAAATCGTAGCAAGGTGGATTGCAATCCTATAAGTTTGGAGAGAGGCTTGAGCTTGAAAAACGGAGTTGCTCGGGCTGGAAATACGGCAACTGGAACTAAAAGCGGTTTTGTCTTGAACATGATTGTTGCAGCTGAGACAGTAGGATAGAACAGAACAGAAATCAGCAATAAGAACGGGAATCACTAAAAATAGGAGATACCTGCTGAAGCCAATGACACATCATCGTTATAAGTACCATTATCTGTCGTGATAACTGCAGCTTTAGGCGTTGCTCTCAAGCAAAACAAGGAATGAAACGATAGTTACCTTCATCAAGCTCCATTTCCATTACCGGTGAGTCTTCAACCCTTGCCTTCTTCGAAATGGCCGTGTTTTCGTCATAGAGTTTTTCATGTGGTACGGCGGCAGCATTCACAGCACTTTCTGAGGCAGAGTTAACATTGAGAATCATAGGATGATATCATGGGACTCATGCTCATGGAGCAGCGCAGCTTGGTGCAATGCCCGCTTCCGTTGTTTCTTTTTGGCGTTATTGGGGGGCATTTGGCTGTTTTTTGAGACTTTTTTTTAGTTGTGTCCGAACAACAGTGAGGAACGTTGTCACAATTAAAATTCAAAGTTAATTCGTCAATGGTCTCAGAAATGGTTGAAAAATACCGAAAAATTCCGAAAAGCATCGTTTATAGTAAAAGACAGTACTTTTTCATTCCTAGAGTAGCTGAGTGTTGTGGAAGATAAAATTACAAGTAAAAAACTATTTTATTGAAAGCTTGTTTTCTAAAACCAAATCAGCAAAAGTACTCCCGGAGAAGTCAGGGTATTGTTTATCTCAATCGATTGCGCTATGGCTGAAGTCCCTGCGGCATGCGGTTGGAGCCCTGATAGACGTCGAAGGAAAACACAATTCAAGCAAGAACACACTTCCTGCGCTCTAATCAAGAATTGTGGTCCCGGACAAATCTGCGCACTATCGTTCGCTATCGATTGCGCTATCGCTTGACGTTCTGCGATGCCTGTGGCTGGCGGGGATAGAGGTCAAAGTTTACGTGGAGGGGGTCATTCAAATGACCTGGTGAAAACGGATTTTTTTTTCTCTAGTGAAAGTAGACCGGGATCACCACCCCCCTGAGTGTTTTCCGTTCACAAAAGATAAGGTAATAGAAGCTTCTGTGTGGACTCTTCTGTCTAAGGGGTACGCGATCAAGTAGATGTGCCTATTTCACAAGTGTCAGGCATTGATGGTTTAGTGGCATAATTACCGCCTGCCACGCGGTAGTCCCGGGTTCGATTCCCGGTCAATGCAAGCCTTTTGGCAGATACTAGGTGGAAGCATGATTGGGAAACGTGGTAGTAACAAAAGAGTGGTGGTAGGAGACGGCGAGGCTACTTCTCCTCTAGATTGATAGACTTTACTTGATGGGTTTGAAATCAGCTTCCAAAGTCTTTGCGTTTTGAGAACCAATCTCCGTACACGTAAGCTTATGCTAGACTGAGTAATTTGCTTATGCTAGACTGAGTAATTTGCTTATGCTCGACTGAGTAATTTGATTCCTTGTGAATCACTTGTTTATAATAGGTTGCATTTGATTCTTCTCCCATGTTGTCATTCATTTTCATGTTTCTTTTTTCCCTTTCACATTTGCCAAAGACAATACTTTTGGGCTCGTAACTAAGCATTTATTTTCGAGCACCATCAAAATCAGTCGGATCGTTTGTATCCAAAAGCAAATCTACGCTGGGATTTTTAAGTACTCACTTGTGATCATGCCCGACTTTTGTGTTGTCTGCATACGCACTTGAGTTTAACTGATCAATCAAACCCTATTATTCTCGTGGTTTTAGGTGGATTTCAAACCTACATTCCACACCATCTCCCATCTGTTTCTTGCCTTCATGTGAAATCTTGATGACATAGATATTTCCTTTATTCATCATTTTCGGAATAATCTGAATCAAATCTGGGTGCTATATAATCCCTGCTGGATATAAGGGAAACCCAAAAGATTTTATCAAAGTAGCAACTCACAAATTGAATGGCATCAAAGCATATGCAGCAACAAACTGCAAAAACTCTCAGGAGCAGATGATGCGCTTTGTTAGCCGACTTGATAAGTGTTTGCGCTGAAGCACCTCTATCTACGGGTTACAATGTTGCACCAGCTTCTTCAGTTTCATCTTCAACATTATCTTGGAAACCAGAGTACACACTGATTGCACCTGTACCAAAAAAGATGACTCTCCAATCTCTTGCTGCCAGTTCCCTGAGGCTACAGTCTATCACTCTCCAAATAAGATCCTACTTAAACTTCAGCAGTACCAAGGAACTTCTATCTACACGCGTTAGCTCATTTGGCACATTGAAATGCATCAACTATGATGAGGATGGAATAGAGTATATGGACTTTACTCATGTGAATGATAAAAGTGTATGTGTCTATGAAATTAAACTCATTAACCCTCCTGTGACGGAAATGGGCTTGGGTGGCTCTGATTTTTTTACGGTGGTCCGTATGAACCTGCAAAATTTCAAAAACACAAAAAAACAACTGACCAATCAGAAACCGACCAATCAGAAACTAACCAATCAGAAAATGGTCAAAAAAAGCAAGAAACGCAACTCCCAAGCAACCAACCAACTACCACCGCTGCCCACCACCTCCAGTCCCAGTAGCTACGGTCGCTTGCTTCGCTCATAGAGCCGATAGCCGCGGCAGTCACTGTCAACGGTCGTGCCACTGCCAACCCAACCTGCCAGCAGGATCTTGTGTCCCGCTCTCCTGGCCAACGGCATTGTCTCCTAACGTGGTTCATATGCCTCCATTGCCATCGTATAGCCGTCGACGCTGCCGCTGCGGTGTAAGTGCAATCATGACTTTATTTTCGCTGCCAACATTCTCTAACAGTGGCATGTAGCACTTTTAGCTCCAGCCACGCTGTCCAGAGCCTCCACTATGGCTCTCTTTGCCGTGTCGGTCCCGCCGACGCTGCCGCTGCTGTGTAAGTACCATCCCGACTTTATTTTCACTCTCAATTGCTCTCACTGTGATAGCTAACAATTTCAATACACCCATTAGCATTTCACCGTGGTTCTCTTTGCCTTTTCGGCTCTGGATGGTGCTCATCATCTTCAGCATCACCTTCGGCGTCAAACTTGGGTCCCTCCTCCTCCAAACCTTCTCCACCACGCCTCCTCCTTTGCTTTCCTGCAGCTTCATTGCGAGCGGATAGTTCTTGAATTCGTCATTGATTTATCATGCGTTTATGGGCGACTGCTGGTCTTTGGGTGCCATTTCAGAGTCTTTTAGCTGTGTGGACAGTATTGAGACGGCAAAAAGAGCCACAGAGACAACGTGAGACAATGTGCTTGTTATTAAAAGAGTTAGATGTCACAGTTGGCGTTTGTTGACAGCAAAAATAAAGTTGTGTTAGTGCATTTGGTGCTTTTTTGACCATTTTCTGATTGGTCAGTTTCTGATTGGTCGGTTTCTGATTGGTCAGTTGTTTTTTTGTGTTTTTGAAATTTTGCAGGTTCATACGGACCACCGTATTTTTTGGTAGGGAACATCAGGAAACTTCCTTCATTCTATTTATGCATTTCTTATGCATTTCAATGCATGTTGAGATAGAGGCGCTTTAGCGCAAACACTTTATCAAGTCAACCTGTTGATCCAGAATATCCAGGGAATGATGTTCCTCAATCATTGACTTCAAAACTGGCCATAAATGAGAACCAAAAACGCCAAGATAAATTGCGTGCAGGGCATCTGCAGTAATAGCTGAGTGTATACAGAATGTCCCTCGAATCCTGTTGAGGCCATAGAAAGCATTCCAAACAAACGGCATTTGGCCCTTTGCAGCAAATGCCTGCTTTTGCGCCCTGAAGCCATCTCTTCTCATGGACTGACTATAGGTGGCAAACATCTCTTTAGTGGTTTTGTGGCACCAGTGTGAGCAAGGGCGACTGCATTGATTGAGGTGGTTGGCTTGAATGAAACTGCATGGCATAGGCGCAGCATTACACGTTGGACTGACAGTTGCCGTGAGCGCCAGCTCTGGGTAATCCCCATTGAAATTGAACAAACATGGAAAGAATTGTCAGATTTGGCCATCAGGACTCTGTAGAGGAACACCGTCTGCAATCCAACGTTGAAGGTCATCCAAAATAACAGAAAGAGAAGCATGATGAGCAGCGGGTTTGTAGTAGCGAAGAAACTTGGAGCCTTTGTTGCTTGCCACAATTGAAGACGTAACAGGAAGATATGTTAAAAGAGTAGACGTGAGGTTGGAGAGCTTGTTCCGATAACTCTTCTGGATGTTCCCAAGGTCACACGTACATGGTTTAAACAAATTCTTCCCAATTTTTGTTGCCAATGCACCTTCAACATTGAGAATGAGAAACAAGGGTGTTGCTCCTGGGGGTATACGGGTCTGCATGCTCTCAGCATAGTCTCCTGAGAATGCTTCCTCAAATAGCTGCTCTCCATCAGCATTGTGTTGTTTTGCATATGTGTACAAAAAAACATCTCTCATTGAAGAATCTTGAAGTTTGCATCGAATGACATCGCAAATTGGGCAAAGGTATAGCTTGATTGGAATGCGCAATAATGACTTCATGCCATTTGATGGAATCTTGACGGCATGCTTCGAATAATGCGATCAATTGGGACTTCTTGCAGCTCATAGTCTTTTTGTGGAATGTTAGAAATGTGTCTCCACATTGAAACCTGATCCCAAAATACATACATCACTTAACCTTAAAGCCCCAATCCCGTCAATGGCAGCATGAAGCTGTTTTCCTATCTTGAAGGAAGGTACATGCTCAGGAAGCAGGCAAGGTTGATTGAATTCAAGCAATTTTGTAATTGATGCTTGTCCCTTCAGGTTCTCTATGATAACATGATGCATCATATCAACATCTGCTTTAGAGAAGTCCTTTTCAATGAGCGCTATGAGAGCAACTTCAGATTCTCAAGTGTTGGCATTGTTTTGGATTGAAATCCCTAAGTTATATTTGTAAGCTCTCAAATATGAAACAATATTTATCATTACCATAGACTTGATTGTTTTCAGCCTCAGGCTCATTGTCCTCCCAGTCAGATCCTCCCACACCATTGTCGACAATTCCACCACTAATATATCCACCACTTCTGCTGTTGTTTGCATCCATGTGTTGTACATTCTGTCTCTTCTGCAGCTCATCAACATCTGAATAGTTGAGAGGGTCATCAGTTTTGGCAGGGTCTGATGATAGCATTAAATTGGCATAATTGTGGGCCACATGCTCTGAATGCATTACCTCAAAATGCTTCCAAAGAGCGGCCTGAGTTTCGAAATTCGAGCAGGGTAGGGATGCTTCATGGCTGGCTGCATGTAGCAAGATTGAGCTTATATAAGTGTCTGAAGTGATACTTAGTTGCAGTGCACTCACGTTAAAGTTCAAGGGCTTCTTGTGGGGATTTGTGGGAGCTTGTGGGGATATGTGGAGTGGTTTTGAAATTTGTAAGATAATTCAAGACGCTAAACAGAAAGTGTGAAATATTGTGGGCTCAATATTTATTTACACGAAAAAACTTGCGAAAATGATGGGGGGCTCAAAGCCGTGGCGAAATGATCAAAACCTACCACCTACAGGTTCAGTCTTGGGCAACCAGCAGTCGCATCAGAACAAGGCCAAAAGTCAAGCTCTTTCCAGACAATCACTGGCGAAAGCGGCTCCTATTCACGCGGAAACGGTTCCACGCCAAGCCGCGGCAATGGCTCTAACGGCAATGCTGTCGGCACTGGCGAAAGCGGCTACAATGCTCTCAGAAATGGTTTATATCCTGTCAGAAGTGGTTCTTCCACTCGAGGCAACGGTTCAATTGCTGCTGATAACAGTTCCAACGGTTGTGGCAATGGTCCACCCAACGGTTCTGGGTTGCTCTGGAGGTTGTCCGCTTCTGTGACAAATACTCCTGTTGACAAACTGATGGAAGATACACCTCTTCTCTTTAATTTTCTCCACATACTGGTTGGTACAGTCCATTTTTTCCAACCCCAACACTAACCTCTAATTAAATTCGCACAAGAAAACTGTCGATGACTTTTGCTGTAATATGCTTAGCCATTACCACAAGTCGTTCCTTCTTGCTGATCCCTACTGAAGCGGTAGCTCTTTACTTGGGGTGCAGAACGAGTATGTTGAAGCAGCGTTGTTCCAGCCACTTACAGTCATATATTTCTTCTCCAGATTCATGCTTGATCTTTTCAATGCCGAAACACTGCGTATGTTTCAGAACAAGAATTTCCTTACCAGTGTAAAGCTCTTCATGATGCTTCCATGTGTGCACCACGGTTGTATAGCCGAAATGCTTTTGAAGTACCGCAAGATTAAGCCATTCCTTGCTATTGCATCCATTGTGTGTTTTGCTTTTGTTTTATTCTGCCATGTTAATAATGTTTCTTAAATCACAGATTCGCAACAGTATTCATTGTGTAACTGTTCCAAACTATAACCATGATGAGAAATTGGATTCCTATGACCAGTACAAAGAGTTTCTGGATGCCTATGATTCTGCTGCTGACAAGACTGGTGCCTGACGAACATTAACATGCATTTTCAGGCATCAACATGATACTTTGGGATTTCCTGACAAAGCCAATTTGCTTGTTTGATGTTTGTGGCAAGAGGTTCAGGTTCATGGATCAATACCGGGCTTTACCACCTGAACAACAGGACTCTAAATTCTGTGAAACTACAGTCTTCTTTAGATTCTCTAGATGTGCCAAAAAAGTTACGAGCCCAAAAGCATTGTCTTTGGCAAATGTGAAAGGGAAAAAAGAAACATGAAAATGAATGACAACATGGGAGAAGAATCAAATGCAACCTATTATAAACAAGTGATTCACAAGGAATCAAATTACTCAGTCGAGCATAAGCAAATTACTCAGTCGAGCATAAGCAAATTACTCAGTCTAGCATAAGCAAATTACTCAGTCTAGCATAAGCTTACGTGTACGGAGATTGGTTCTCAAAACGCAAAGACTTTGGAAGCTGATTTCAAACCCATCAAGTAAAGTCTATCAATCTAGAGGAGAAGTAGCCTCGCCGTTTCCTACCACCACTCTTTTGTTACTACCACGTTTCCCAATCATGCTTCCACCTAGTATCTGCCAAAAGGCTTGCATTGACCGGGAATCGAACCCGGGACTACCGCGTGGCAGGCGGTAATTATGCCACTAAACCATCAATGCCTGACACTTGTGAAATAGGCACATCTACTTGATCGCGTACCCCTTAGACAGAAGAGTCCACACAGAAGCTTCTATTACCTTATCTTTTGTGAACGGAAATTACTACGAAGAAAAGAGTAGAAAAGAAAAAGGATGTGGAGAACCTGGGCATTGATCCCAGTGCCTCTCGCATGCTAAGCGAGCGCTCTGCCATTTGAGCTAGATCCCCATACCATTCTTAGAAACATAGTAGTTATATAGATGTAAAACCGCCAGAAACATCCCAGAAGCGCGAAAGCTCACCGTTAGTCATTATTGGGTGTGAGAAAATAGAATCCCTCCGAAAAAGTGATTTCGCGGCAAAAAGCGCGAATTATGACCCAACGCTCCATACTAAGAGCCACGGCGAAAAGCCGCGAAAAAGACGCCGCGGCTGGAGATTGTGGGGATTGATCCCACGGCCTTTCGGATGCAAACCGAACGCTCTACCACTGAGCTAAATCCCCTGCGTGCTTTCGAAAACGCGTCAACACCCTGTTACTGCCACTGAGTATTCCCAACTCAGCAGCTGTATGCAATCGGCGGTTTATCATGTCAAGTTTGTCCCACTTCTCTCCCCAACTGCGGAGCGTGTATTGAGCGGAATCCAGCCAGCAATCACCAAATCAACCGTCGAAAACCACTATAACATGTATGGTCCTTTTTCTTCGAAGACAAACAAATTTCAGCTGCCGCGGTCCTCGTAAACTGTGCCAGTGTGCCTAGTGTAGGAGGCGCGTTCACTTTGGACAAGAGAAACTTGAAAGTAATCCTGTTGGATAAAAAGTCCAAGTACCATGAACTGGGAAGCTTTGCTTAATTCCGAGTTGCAGGATGGTAACTAATATTATTCATAATAGATTCCTAGAGAATCTACATGCAGCTTCAAAACACAGTTTGAAGAAAAAGCCACCAAGCACCAAAATGGAACAAGACACAGCCGAGACTGGTGCTGCGCCAACTCCCCTTCAGGCATCCATTGCAAATCTCCGTGATTGGGATATTGTCAACGAACAGAAGCACTGGCGATCGGTTTCTTATGAAGAAAGAATAACCCCACTGCCGATACCACTTCCACCCGCACAGCCAGCCTTGGTCCCTCAACCCATACCCCCGCCTTTGAACCCAACTGTGGTGGTCAAAGCGCCTCCTCCTGCGCCAGAGGCTGTTCCACCAAAGCAGAGCAAAGCCAAATGCCTGTTACGCCATCGCCTCCTCCAAATCTAGCTTCCGATCATAGTCATACCCCCATTTCAATATGCTCGTTTAATACCTCTCTGGTCTCCGAAACTGAACGATCGATTCAGCCATCAAATACACGTGCTGAGAGAATCTTGGACTTTTGTCGAACTGTCCATGTTGTGTCCCTTCAAGAGGTAATGGCGATGCACATTGACATGAATATATGCTGATTTAAACCGTCAAGGTTTGGGGACCAGGTGTGGATGTATTGACAATTGGCCTATCTGCATCGCACTCGATTCCTGCTGGTCTTAGATCCACAAATATCCCAATGATTACAAGCACCGTCAATACATTGGCTTTTTATTTTTCTCGAACTGGGGGCCTCTGGGTTGCGCATTCAAAAGTGGGTGGCTGGGGTGATAGACGTGACGATGAAGGTGGATGTTATCATCACCGTAAAAACTATCCAGACCACCGTATTTACCGAACTCTTTTACTCTCTAGGAGAAATCCTGAATTCCCCGAGTCGCGCACAGCCCCGTTATCCTCCATCAAAACGGCCGATTCCGCAACTCTCACTTCCTTCAATTCCACTCACTGTCCCATCTTTAAAAGCGCTCTCCACTTCTCCTGGCTCGTCCTCAAATAGCCGAAATTCTATACGTGCTCTTTTATTGGACATGTCTGAAGCTTGGGGTGCAGGACGACGTCTGCTTCTGTTCAACTTGCAATTGGATGCACGTAAGAATGAAAAGATGTTGCTTTTAGAGAAATAATCTTGGAAACTTTCAACAGATGATTCTGTGAAACGACGACTACAACTTCGCGAAGTTTCTCTGTACATTCAAGAAGTTGTGTTTTCATTGACGTCTCTCATACCGCTGAATCATTATGGCAATAATAACACTACAACATCGCCACCAAATTCCGATGGATCCTCACAAAGCAGTCACTACTCAAACTCATTCCGTCATAGACGAAGCTCGTCAACACCTCACCCATCAGTAAAGAAATTCAACCCTACTGCCTCGCAGTATCGTGGAACAGAAGAATTCGACATGATTGATGAGTACGCAGCGCCACCCGCACCCTCTTCAAAACTTGGGTCCTCGCTGCCTGGGTCCCCGCACTCACTTCTATCTCAGCTTGGAGCCTCAGCCACCGCAAACCTTGAAGCCAGTCTGTTTGGAGGATCTGCTCAGCCATACCTCTACGGAAACGCGAACGCGGCTTTGCCTCCCAAGTTACTTCCGCACTTGCAAACTATTGCCAAAGACACGGCCGTGATCATTACTGGCGACTTCAAAATTAATGCACTCAGCACGGAATATTCTCAACTTTTGGGACTCTTGGGCGCGCCAGAAAATGGGGGCAAAGTAATTGATCTGTTTGCTGGAACAAACGACAGCGATACCGTAGCTGGAGATGGAAGGAATCGGCTGGTAAAAGCAGGGAGCGTGTTGGGGAGAGTCGATTACATGTTGAATGGTGTTTCATTGGCGTTACAGACTGGTGGGATGGGGTTGCAGTTTTTGGAAATTGAAATGGTGGAAGGTAAAGTTGTGAGAAGTGAGAAGGGGGAAGAAATGAGTGATCATTGGCCATTATGGGGATTGTTCAGACCGAAATAATCTTTCAGGATGAGTGTGTATATAATTAATAACGTATTTATTGCATTTTTTTTAAAATATTTTTACAATGAAGCTTATAACACAATTGAATTTCTTCTTCCAATAAACGGAACAGAAATGAATCTCTGAGCGGGCTTGGGATATTCTTGAATCTTTGCCATGCTAGACTTGTTGGCACGTTTCTTCATCTGCTTCTTGAGTTCTTGGTCCCGAACATGATCCACGCGTAAACAAATATCATCCAACACATCATGATTGATTCCTGGTATTCTACGAAGCTTTGCAAGTGCCGTGTAGAACCTCTCGTTGAATTCTGGATTCAGGCAATGCGTTGAAGGTTGATTCAACAGGTATATGACTTCAGAAGTGAGAGATTGAACGTCCATAGTGTAACTCATTTGTGCGAGAGTATTTGCTGACTTCTTCGATGATAGGTGGCGTCGGCTTTATGAGCTTCCTTTTTTTCCGGTGGGAATGAATGGAATTCCTGGTGGCAAGAGAATTCAAAGGTTCGTTTCTGAGTGTTTCAGATTTGAACGTTTTAACACTCACTTTATAAACATAATTCCAAAGTTGTAATGAATGAAAATAAGTGACAGGCCAAGCATTAAACGATGTGAACTACTCGCTGGTTGTTTGGTGTGTCTTTCATAATGAGTGGAGGGGTTCCATAACTTCCATTGGCTGGGTCGGATTCAGAAATAAAATACAAAGAAGTTACAATTACTTAAAAAAACAACTATTTATGCATTATTAGCAAAAGTTGAAGTATGGAATGAAGTCAAAACATATGAAAGTAATGTGAAATAAGTAGAAAGATATCGCTGATATGAAATCAAACAATTATAGAGTTCCGTCTTCCATTGAATGGAACATAAATATTCCGCTGAGCAGGTTTTGGTCCTCGAGCCGCAGCCCGTCGCTTCTCTTTGGCTTGCACAAGGGCTTGTCGGTTGATTTCCTTGCGCTGCACTTCATCCACTTTTCACGCATATCCGATCAAGCAAGTCATGATTAATTTCTGGTATCCGTCGCAACTTAAACAGGGTGGTCAAGAACCGGTTGACAAAATTCGGTTCCAACGTCTTGGCAGGCTCCAAACCCAGAAGGAACTTCATGTCTTGCACTAGAGTATCTCCTTCTTCATCTCGGTACTGAGCACATGTGACGTGGGTGGTGTCAATGGTGAGTCCGAGGCCTGTCGAACCAGAAGTTGAACAGAGTTTTGGAAATGATGATGATGGGGATGCCGATGATGAATGGGTTTGCTTTTGTGGCATAATTGATGTTGTTTGGTTAAGTTTGTTTTGAACTTGGCTGGGCCGTCTTATCTGTTTTTATGTGTTTAGTTTGAAGTGACACAATCAGAGTCAGTTTTCAACCTTGAAACTCAACTGAGTGGCGTGACGTTAACAAAGAATTTAATACCAACATAAATACTTGGTTACCAAATGCTTCTTTATTGTAAGTTAAATATTGAAGTAGAAACAACAGGTAATCAACAAAATAGCACCATATAGAAAAAGGATGTACAAGCACCAAGACAGAACTACTTTTTGTCAACAACAACTATATACTTCCCAAAAAGGAAAACAATTCCTAATATCGACATGTCAAGCAAACGCCCCCTTGACCCCCATCCGAATATTCAACGACCAAACATCCTCTACAAAAAACCTCCTCGCATTTACTACAAAAGTGACAACACTCTCCACACGCTAATTTCTCGCAGAAGTGGCATGTTTGCAACGGCTGGGTGCTCATATAAGACATTGCAGAGTTTGCTGCAGAAACGCCACAATGGAAACATAGCAACTGAGACCGTTGCTGCTGTTGCTGCTTGCTGCATGCGACGGGGTAACTTGATGAAACGGCTTGTTAGATGTCCGGGAATCATGTGGGGTATTTGCTGAAGGGGTATATGTTCCGTTAAGTGGCTGGACGGAAAAGTGTTGTTGGATGTGTCCGATAGATGGACCTCCAGGCCCCCCTCCGTACGGGTCAAGGGCACAGCTTGCTTGCTGTGGTTTGAACGAGAAAGCCGCTTGAGAACGCATCAACCGGGCCTGAGTTTCAGCTGTGAAAGCAAAGAGCTGCAACGTCAGTTACCAACCACAGGACCGGATGACGGACGATTACCAACCATGTATCGTCGCCCAGTCAATATCTTCTCTTCGATATTTGAGCATCGATCCGCCTCCTTCGTTTGCTGAAACCTCTTCTACCCGTCGCTTCATTGGTGTTCTTGTCAGGGGCAAAATAAATAAAAAGAAAAGAACCAACTATATTTATTCAAACACTTAAAAACTCTGCACAGCCATTCTTATCGGCATAGTCTCGAAGACACGAGATTCCATATTCGGCAAAATCCTTGTACTCGCAGTAGGCAGTGATCTGGAAAGAACCGGCACTCGGAAACGCATCTATTTGAAAGAAGAAAAAGAAATAAGATGACTTGGCAAAGAAAAGATGTTTTTTTTTTTTCTAAAAGCTCACCATGATAGCTTGGACACAGTTTCTCCGCCGTCGTCCAATTCAATTCGGCTTTCCGCACGGCCTGGTCAACATCCACAGACAGCTGCAGTGTCTCCTTCAAGAGCGGGAAATTTGTATTCGCAAACTCGACTTCAAATTTCGTTGCGAATGGGTCCTGTTTCCCTTGTTCGGCAATGAATGCTGATAGTGCTTTGGCTCGTTTGGCGGTATCATGGGACTTTTTGCGAGCAAATCGGGACAATAATACAGTTTCAAGACGAAGCCTAATGGATGCTTGTGATGAGAACTTGATACCAAAAAAAAAAGTTGAAGGATAAAGTCAAATCCAACTCACATCAATGCATAAATAGAGCTCATTTTGGATCTGGATAACCGTTTCAAAACAAACTGCAGCAATGAGGTATTGAGGGTGTGTGTACTTGAGATTTGAGCGTCGTCTTTTCCAGTCTGTTTGTTCCTTGGTGTGTCAGACTTCAAAAGCGCAGTGGTGGTCGTGGTATGTGTTTGCTTACCTCGAGCAAAGAATAAAATACAGATGCGCAGTAGTGAAGCATCAACAGATGGCTTTCTTGTTCAGTCACAGGGACTCCTGCAGGATCTTTCGACCTTTGATTGATCTCGTCACCCTTGTGTTTGTGGATTGCAACCAAACTACGCCAGTTCAGCTTGGAAGTTTCGCCAGACATTGTCGGAGGTGGCGCCACGGCCGCTGCTGTGTTCACCACTGCTGGCATTATCGGTTTGGGCCTTTGATGTTGATGGGGAACCGATAGCAGATCCTTTTTGCTATTGTATTCAGAGAGGCTGACTTTCTTGGCGATTATTGGGGTTGGCGGTGTACCGTGTTGTTGAGACTCGGTTCGTATATTTTTGGCTGAAGTCGAAGAGGACGAGGGTGGAGGCAGTACTACTGGGGATTCGTTGCCCTTCCGTGTATTCAAGTGGTTCACTCGATCATCCCTTGCGGAAGACGACCGCTTCGAATCTTCTTCATCCTTCTTCCCGCCTTTCCTTTTGGCGTCCTTCTTTTCGTCATCCCTTCTTTTATCCGGCGACCGATCACGCGATCTGGAGCGATTCCGCTTCGTGTCGCGTTTCCGACGATCACTATTACGATCCTTGGATTTACTACGACTGCGAGATAATGACCAGTCCCGACTGCGATCGTTCCGCCTATCTCTCGACTTTGACCGACTTCTATCCCTTTCCTTATCATCTCTTCTATCCCTCGACCTGATTCGCGGTTTCCTGTCCGGACTAACGTACTTTGCTTCATCTCGTTTCGAGTTTCCACGATCTCTTGATTTGGACCGTGATCTGGATCTCCCGCGTTTCGCAAGACTACCTACCTCCATCATCTTCTTTTCGCTTCTTGTCATCAACGTCATCTCGTTTCCTTTTGCGGTCGTCTCCTTTGGGTCTCTCATTGCGATCGTCTCGTACATCTCGTGGATCTCTACCAGATCGATCCCCTCTGTCACGGTCCCTTTCTCTACCACGGTCGCGGCTGCGCTCTCGATCTCGATTCTCTCTCCTCACAGACCCAGAAGCGGATCCATTGCTTTTCTCACCGCCGCCGCCGCCGCCGCGGACACTATTTCGCCCGGAATCATTTTCTCGTCGAATACTCCTACTTCCATCTACAAGCCGGTCCAGTCTTCCTTCTCCTTCACCACAACACCAATTGTTGAATGACGATGATCCAATAGATCCATTCGTTCTTTTTCTTTCCGGCGGTCTCGGTCTCGTTGATCTCGTTTATCAAGCTCTTCTCTCGTCAATCGCTTAGACCCGCCGCCACCGGCTGTTGATGACCGCGGCGAGGATATATACTCTTCTGACTTTTCAATGATTTGAACTTGAACTCTGTTTGGTAAGGCTTTTGGGGGTGCTGCTGCTGCTGGTGTTGGGGACGGATAATGGGGAGTTGTTGCTGTTGTCTCGGTCTTCTGAGGATGAAGAAGAGTGGCGGTGGGATTTTGATTTCGGGGATGGTATTGGTGACGTCTCCTTTTTTTTATGTAATCAAACTGTTACTACTGTGTTGTTTTTGTTGGGGAAGCAAAGAAATTATTTTAATCCAACATACTTTGGTATTTGACACAAGTGTCTGTATCCATAGGAGTGGGTTCATCGGCAATCGGGATTATTTGCTGTTGCTGCTGCTGTTGTTGTTGTGGGGGAAGGTGTTCTGAATCAGACTCCGAGTCGGATGAAAATATCAGTTCCTCCTCTTCCTCCTGCTTCGCGTTGTTAACCGCGGTTTCGATAATTGGCGGCTGTGCTGCTGGTTCTTCTGCTCGTTGCTACAAAATGGATAGATATTGGGTTGTTGGGATTCAATTTTCAGTTATCGACTGCGGCAAGAAGGGGTGAAGAGAAAAGTCAGGATCTCGAGAGTGATTATTTTTTCCGTTGCTTTAATAAGAGAGATAGCTCCGTATTGAGCCAAAGAGCTTGCGAGAGAAGCGAGAAGAAAGGATGTGGCAGAGTCGTGTAGTGGAGTTTGTGGCCTTCAAAGGAAAAAAACGTACCCCATTCAGAGAACTCTGGAGCATCGATTCGTCTTCATCATCATCAGAAAAATCCAAGTCTACAAGTGTGTTTCCTTTGTTGCTTGGCATTGCTGCAGGCTGCGGCGGGGGTTTGTGATTTGGTGGAGGTTCTGTGATCTGTTCTGATTGGTTCACGACTGATTTTGGAGCAACAACAACAACAACAGGCGACGACGGGACAGCAGCGGCAACAGCAGCAGCTGATTGAGGCCTTTTCACTTGGTTTGACGACGAGTGTTTGTAGTTGTGGAAGAATGTGCTAGAAGCGAAAAATAGGAGCTGAGTTTTGGGGAACACCAAACAGGGAAAAAAAAACATACACGTATTCGTCGTATCGAGCAGGAG
Source organism: Obelidium mucronatum (assembly GCA_025765595.1). NCBI lineage: Eukaryota > Fungi > Chytridiomycota > Chytridiomycetes > Chytridiales > Chytriomycetaceae > Obelidium > Obelidium mucronatum. Next base: position 25,450 of record JAIVFH010000113.1, on the reverse strand, counting down.
CAAATAGTTTCAGCTGCGGTGCGATAACTTGGATGCGATGCGTAAAGTCTGCGAGACGGTCTTGGATCAAAGGTCGCAATGGGTCGTCTGTTTCCATTCACGTTGGTTTTGGCCAACTTTTGATGTTTATAAAAAAAATTGCGATTTAATTGCGATTTAATCCATTCTACATCCTTAGTTGTTGTTATGAGCTGTTTTTGAATAGAATCTTTTGCTGTAAGTTATGTTTCAACGAGAGCTGTAGATCGGTGAGCTTGAGCATTATAATTCTGTCAACATACACCGTCACGATTGACATATAGTTGAAAGAAGCTCTTTAAATACATACAACACGCGCATTACTTGTATTGTTCAGCGAAAGCTTCCTTTACGCCCAGAAGCACGCATTTTCATGTGTCTAAGCGTCTCAGAGTACTTGTACCATCATCGTTCCGAATATCGTAATCGACCAATGAGTTTCGATTCATATTCAAACCACATTAGCGAAGCGAGCCTCTTTCTTGCAATTTTTCAAGCATGATCAACAACTTGCTTCCATCTTGCTCTTGCCGATGAATTCAGTATGCCATCGCCATCCAATTGGCAATTGCAATTTAAAGGGTTACATGAGTGGCCACAAGAACTCTTATTTTCTTGGCTTAATTGGAGCTTGTAGCCTTTTTTGCCATTTTCTTGTTTCATATTTAAATAATCGTTCGATGACAACTCCGCCGACGTACGCCTTCACAGTGTACTTCTACAACCGCCGCTGCGACAGATCGTGGGTCGAGCGCATCGACATGGCGGCGTCCGCATGCGACCCCTCTTCGTCGATTGCCGAGTTGCCGTGCCGAAACATCACATGCGCCGCTGCCATGGCTGGACGAACGCCTACTCGGCGCAGAGCGGCTGCGTCGCTGCCGGCGGACGTGGGCGGCTTCGGCGGCGGCTTCTTACGGCGGCGGCAGCACGCGCGTGCAGCTGGCGGCGGCGGACTGCGGCGGGCCAAACACCACTGCGCCTGCCTCGACTCGCCCACGCGCGCCACGGAGCTCGCGCCCGGCAGCCCGTCGTGCCTCAAGAACCTTAGGCGGCCGCGCCGTCGTCCGACCCCGCGCGGGGCGGCGCACTCGTGACTCACGCGGCCGAGCGAGTCACGCGCAGCTTCGAGGACGCCAGCGTGTTCTGGTCGTTCTTCAGCGACGCCTACTGCGACGAGCTCATCACCGCCACCCGCTTTGCCTTTGCAAATCACTCGTGCGCGGACGGCCACACGGCACGCGTGCTCAACGACCACGGCTTCAAGCAAACCGCAATCTACTCGGGCGCTGCGTGCACGGGCACTCCCACAACAGGTGGAGTACACAATATCAAATACAGAATGTGTTGCAAGCACGCTCTGTGATTCTACTGTCACGCCTGGGTTGAGTCAAATGACTACGGCTTGTTTTTCTACGATGGACACTACTCTCATCCCCACTCAATCTTTTGGGGATACATCCAAGCAAGCGTGTTGTCTTGACTCATTTTGCAGACGCAAACTGCACGGTGCCTGACTTTATCGAATCCGTAGCTCTTGATACCTGTCAAATGAAGTCTGACGGTGACTCTTTCAAAGCCATATTGGATAAAGATGGGAAATCTGTAATCTACAGTCTCTATGGAGACGCTGAATGTAAAGTCTTGACTGATAATGTGACTTATTCTGGGACCGGAGAATGCAGGGCGAGTGTGAAGGGTCAATTGAGTACGTTTGCCATACCATCTTCCTCGGCTTCAAAAACTCCAACGATTCTTGGGATTGTGTGGGGTGCGTTTGGGGTGGCTATTGTTGCTGCTGGAATCATTTGGTTTTGTCGCCGTCATCGTCGCAATGCAAAGAGTCGGGCTAACAAGACTGAAATCCCCAGGAAAGCATCAAGCACGAGCAGTAACAAGAGTGGGAATCCATTTCTTGTTATTGATCACGGACAATCTTCTTCTTCCCATCATCCTCATCATCATCGTCGATCCCGCGATGACTATGCAGATTCATTGAGTGGTGGAATTGAACTGGAGGAATTTGAAGTCGTTCACGTGTTGGAAGAGCCGAGGAGCAGTAGTGAAGTAGTAGTAGTAGTAGAAGACGCCAAAAGAAAGGAGAACCCATTGTTTGCTGGCATGTCCCAGGCAACATCGTCACACACACCATCAACCAGACCAAAGAAAGAGGAGGATGCATATAAACTAGAAACCGCTCTTCTAGAATCTGAAACTCAAGATGATGCAGCCCCTCTTCACACGCTCGCTCATCGTGAGAGTTCTTCTACCATTGTGGATGGAATATCAGTGCATCCAAAAGAATGGAGTGTTGAACAAGTAGCCGACTGGGTTTCGAATAACGGAGGACATGCTGAACCTGTGTTGGAACAGAAAATTGATGGATTGGCTTTGCTGGAGCTGAGTTTGGAGGAGTTGTTCACTGTTTTAAGGATATCCACGGTGGGCGAGCGGTTACAGTTCCGTAGAGCAATGCAGCAGCTGACTGCCGCACCTCCGACATATGATGAAGCATAGTTCTGTCTTTTTTTTTAGTTTTATTCTTGCATCCGTTCTTTTTCATATGATTTGTCTCATGCTATTTTTATATTGTTGGAAACCCATCATAGACTTCATTCTAATAAACTTTCAAGGCAACTTTCTTTATGGAATCTATTAAGGATTTGCTGCAAATTAGAGAATTTGAGTCAACCTCATTACAAATTACGACACTCAAACGTGTTTGCCGTTTGAATGCTTTTTGACCGGTTGAAAAAATTTTGCAAAAAAAAAAAAAAACGGTCTGCGGCAGAGTGTGTCTTTCACTTTTGATTTTCTGATTTTTTGTTCAACTCCAATTTTCGAAAAATCAGAAAAGAGACCAAATGATGGCACCGCCAACACTACCCAAACTGCATACTGCCCGCTTACACCAACAAGTCCCTCTATCGCTGTCTGAAGTAACAGCAAGACCGAAAGAAGTCCTCTTGGTCATGGAGCCCGAAAACAACCACAGCGGCGACGACCCCTACCTCTCTCTCGGCGGACCCGTTCAGATTCTGGAGGAGGGACTGCTGCTTTCAAGTCGAACGTATGCCGAATCAGCGTATGCCTTACGGGCGCACAACGTGGGCCTTGTCATCAACGTTGCGATTGAAGTTGTGAATGGATTGCTGGAAATGCGGCAACAACAACAATCAAGCCCACCGCCGGTATGGCAACCCTTGGGATCACCGATACCCAAACCACAACGATGTGATTCGGAAGAGTCGGGGCATTCGATGAGGAGCAGTTTCAGTTGTGGCGACAGTTGCTGTTGTGATGAGACTCCATCAATGTCGCCTACGTTATCAGCATTCAGTTCTCCCATGATGGAGACTCTTCAGCAAAGCATCGACACAAGCTTTTCCACCACCAGCAACAAGAATGCAGCGACGCCCAATAAACCGCCGGCCTACATAAAAATTGAGTGGGATCACGGCAGCGATATATCAGTTGAACTGCCGCAACTTCTGCAAGTGATTGATGATTTCTTGGAGCGAAGGGAAGGGAATGAACAGGTTCTTGTGGCGTGCAATCAGGGTGTGTCGAGGAGTGCTTCATTAGTAATTGCATGTGTGATGAGGAGGAGGGGGTTGGGGCTGATGGAGGCGTATGATTACGTGAAGGGGAAGAATGAGTTTATTTCGCCTAACGTTGGGCTTCTGGGGCAGTTGGCTTTGTTTCAGGAACAGCAGCATCTGTTGGGTTGATCAAATTTTCCTTTCGGCAAACCACTTTTTTTTGCATTCTATCTAACCCATTCAGCATCAAAAAAAACCAATCCAATATTAAATAAAATAGACTCTTTTTTTTATTTCACTCATCGTCATCGTCATTCAACAAATTGGAAATTGACGGTTTTCTTCTCCTCCGTTCACCGCCTGCGTCTTCATCTTCTTCCTCATCTTCACCTTCTTCTTTCACTTCTTCTTTTCCTCCTCCTTCTCCTCCTTCTTCTGTTTTAACTTTTCGTTCACGTCTCTTTCTCTTCTTTTTGGGTTCTTCAGGGTCTTCAGCTTCAACTGGATCAGCTACATTCGCCACAATGTCTTTAAGGAAATCAAACTTTTCCGTGGAATTAACGGCAGCTTTCCTATATGCAACCAAAAAAAATAAAAGGCGTGTTAAACGAGCGGTGGGTTCAACAAGACTTACAAATGGCTCGCCATCAGCTTCTTCCCACCTCTGTTCTTTGCTTCGACGACACACTGCAATACGAGTGACTTGAGAAACTGTTCGAGAGCACTAGAGACAAGGAGTGGTGTGGCTGCGTTGATCTTTCCCACGTCTTCGTCGCTTCGCATAATCTTTTTGATTCTCGCCTGAAGAAGTTGTTTAAGGCCAATCAGGATTTATCTTTTTGGATTGATGTTTTTAAAGCTTACCGCTGGAAAGCGTGATGTGTCGCGGCCTTTCCGTCCCATTTGTTTTGTTTTATTTATTTTATTTTACTTTTACTTTATTTTATTATCACTATAATGCTTCTCCTTCTTCTATCAAGTCAGTCTCAAACTCAAACACCAGCGCTCGCCTCAGCGGCAACATCCTTCCTGACTCTTCTCGGACAATTCGGAACACAGTGCTCAATGCAGGCAGAGCAGGTCACCACTCTCGATACCCTCACACTTGCATCAAGGATTGTTCCAGCAATCGCAAAAGAACAACAGGTCATTGTAATTGTTTCCGGAGAATCGCCGAAGACAGACAATCTATTGGAATCCTCTAGTAAACACAATCACGCTGTCTGCATCTGTGACACCGTTGAATACAACGGTCCGTCCACAAATCACTATCCAACGCGTCTCAGAAACCCTCTCAACTACAACCAAGTTTCGAAAACGAAAAGTCCATTCATCAGCTCTATTCTCAATCACATTAGAGCCTGATTGCGACTCCTGACGCACTCACAACTACAGTATTTGCCCTAGCAAAACGAATACTCAATCTGCGACGTGTGGATCTACATCTCCCGAATTTAAGTGGCCCGTCAGCCTGTTTCGATTTGGACGCAGGGAATGGCGACTGTCAAGCATGGGCTCCCGCTCTTGGAACGTGATGTTTTGGATTTGTATTTGGTGGGGCCTGTTCCTTTGGACCCTGCAAAGCTTCTGCAATCTACTTGCTGCTATGCTATGCTATGCTAATGCTAATGCTACAAGGGAACGTGGGGAATCGGGGTTTTGCTGTTGTGTGCATAAAGTTGCGCTTGTTTCGCATTCGGCTGAAGTCATTGTAGAGTATTTTAAAGGGTTAGCGACGACAGAGTTGTTGCTTACGGAAGATGTTCAAGGTGATGCGGCGGCGGCGGCAACGCATTCGTTCCGGATGGGTGGACCGGCGGGGATAACTCTTGAGTGTTTGAATGAGGCTGGGATGCCCTCTTTGTCCTTGTTCCCCGCACGTGAAATTGGATTCTAGTCAGCATCCATCCAAACGGGTGAAAGTTGAACCGAAGCAAGAAGACCAAGGGCATGGATTTTCAACTGGGATCTTTGAAACAGGAGCCCGAGAGTGAAAGGTCGCTTGTGAAAAGGATTGGATGGCCGAATGATGTTTTGGTACTTTTCGCGTCGTTTATATCAATCTACGCGGCTGCAGTCAGCTGATGCTATAAATCACTCACAAGATGTCTTGGCGAAAGCGTCAGATGTGAGTGTCAAGAAGTAGAATGGGATGGAACGTATTAACTGAAATTCCATAACACAGTCCTTCAGAATGCTCGGCACGTTAATCCAACATGACTCGCACGCCACATCACTATTCCCAGAAACCACTGATCCAAAATCACGGCAGAAACTCTGCCACAAACTCATTCATGAAATACTCTCCTTGACAAGTCATAACCCCTCCAACAATTTACAACTCCAAAGCCTACACGCTGCATGCAACGCAGAGGTTATCTGCATTCCTGAATGCACGATGACGAAGACGGCGATAATCGAACAGGATATTCAACACCTGATACTTCATCACTTGCAGTTCACAAACACTGTCTTGACTGCCAATCCAAATCGACTGCCCAAGAAGCTTGCAATTCGCTGCTCCCAACAAGGCTGAAATCTTCTTTTCCAATGAAGGAGCGCATCTTGACAAGGGACCTAAACGCGCAGTGATGGACCCAAGGATGGTTCCAAGCTACTTACGTGTCAACGCATTATCCCCAGCCGAAGTTGGCTCGCGAACAGAAGCAGCAGCAACCAAAAAGAGGCGAAGGAGGTGCCGCCACGGAAACATTGTGGAGCCGTTACAGTTTTCATAAGCGGAAGCATGTTTCTGAATCCCTTGCCAAGAAAACAAGGGAGATGGAAGGTGTCAGGGTTACAGGAATGAATCTAGACCTTCCTGCAGTTGCAGGGTTTAAAGGAAAAGGCGGTGGTGGTGGGGGATTGGTGCCGATGGCCTTCGATTAAGTTTTATTTGGTATTTTTTTTTTTGGTTGGGTGCCGTGTGGAAGCTTTGAATGAACACTGCTCACGGTTATCAAGTCAGGAGTTCATAGAATCTTGGTAGAATGTAAATGTACGCTCTTTTGCCAGAATGGCATGGAGAGAAAGCTGTTTTTCGATGACTCTTGGAAATTTTTTAATTTAGAATCATATATATTGTTCAAAACTGAAGGTCATCGCCTCCTTAGCTCAGTTGGTCAGATCGCCTGCCTAGTAAGCAGGAAGTCAGCGGTTCAAATCCGCTAGGAGGCACTTGTATTTTCATTGTTAGCTGTATTTTTTTTCTGGACTTCCTGTCGTTGTTTCCTTCTGCGTCTCTATTCTCGGCTGCCCTTGGGCGTTGATAATTGGGTATAACCCCCTTAGCCAATAGGTGTATGTTTTTTATGTTTTATTTTATTCCATTTTGGAACTGCTTGTAGAGTTACAGATTCTACGCAGTGGTCCGCAGTGGACATTTAAACCAATCAATATTGTACTTCACCACCAGCACTCAAAATTGGATATATTAAGAGCAATGTTTGTGAGTTTTTGATTGCCAATATACAACCAAGAAAATGTTGATTCCTATTCCGCTTCCTCCAGCATGCGAAGCTTCCGCCAAGTCCAAAGGCATTGAGCTTCCTGCCATTGCGCTGACCAAGTGGGTACCAGAAGGAGCTCAATTTCTGGTGGGCCTTTTATGTGATCCAGACACAGTCAAGTACTGTAAGGACATTGCACAGCCTTTCACTGAGCAAGATGCCCTGATGTATATCCATCACTTTCGGTCACAAATGGAGTACGCTGTAGTGGCTGTGAATGCTGAAACAGGAGAAATCCAATCGGCGATTGGGTCCGTTGGCTTGACAATCGACGCAGCTAATGGAATGAAAGAGTTGGGATATGTTATTGAAAAGAAGTATCAAGGGCTTGGAATCATGACTGCTGTTGTCGACTTTTTCGTAAAGAACGTTGTTGGCGCTGTTGTAAAGTCTTCGCCAAGTTTCTTGAGCAAAGTGTATGCTTTTGTAGATCCAGAGAACATTGCATCTTGGTTGTTGTTGGAACGGGTTGGGTTTGTACAAGAGGGCTTTCTGAAGAAGCACCAAGCACGGAAGGGGGTGTGGTTTGACCAAAAGCTGTACGCTTATTGTTATTTTCCTTTATGCGTGATTAAATAAACAGAGTTAGATCGGCAATAAAGTCTAAGCGACGGCTTATGTGACTTAGTGGGAACGTGGGCGTTGAGTTCTAGAAGAACGCGTGATTTCTTCAAAGAATCTCCCTTTTTATTATTGAACACACATTGGTAATGTAATAGATACGATAAGCGGCTATCATATTATAACACTTCCCCTGTTCATTAATTCGTTGTTGGTAATCTTTACAATTAAAGCCGTCAGATTACAACATACCCAATAAAAACCGATTAGATAATTAACAACCATCTAATTTATCTTCCGTTGTTTCGCCGCGGATAACCCGAAGGTATTGCATTCCGCCGTTGCGACGATGTTTTACAAATAACACTTTAACAAGCGCTTTCGTTAACATATCCGATTTGTTGCGTTTTCCCGGAATATGGGAACAGTCAAGGATTTTCTCCGAATAAAATTCCATAACTTTCCAATATCTACGATCCATCCATTTCGAAGCTTCAGTGTGTTTGTTCTCGCAAACGCGTTTCACAAAAGCCTCATTGTCACTAAACATCGACAATGGTTTCACAATATCAATCTTCAAATCCTCGCAAAGATTCAAGAGGTAAGGTACTTCGAGAGAACCTTCGTAGAACGCGACATGTTCAGCGGCCGTTTGGTCTGCGGTGACCAACTTTTGCTTATTGGAGCGCCAAGAAATAGGCGACTTCCCCATAAACTTAAATAACCATCCAGTTTGAGCTTTTGCACTTTCTCTGTCAGGTTCCGATGCATCCGTTAAACCGATAATATAAATCTGCTTGGGAATAGGATTCGGGGCGATATAATAAATTATCCCCATATCATATGAGTGCTTCAAATATCTTAAGACGCGTTTTGCACCATCCCAATGGCGGGCGGTAGGATTTCCAAGACCGCGAGCCCACAGACTAACACTGACAGAAATATCAAATCGAGCGATATTGCATGGATACATTAAACTTCCGATTAACAATTTATAATCGAACTTCGTCAAATCCAAAGATTCTTCGTCGTCCCTCTTAGGTTTGTAATTCGCTTTGACTTCCATCGGGGTTTGAGTCCCGTTACACGCTTCCATCCTGAATCGACGTAAGACGCGTTGAACATATTTTGACTGATGAAGAAACGAATAGCTTCGATCAGACGCGTATTCAATTTCAAGACCCAGGTGATATTCACAGCGGCCTTGGTACACAATGTCAACTTTCGCTTTCAAAGACGCAATAACCGAATCGATAATTGAATCGTGACAGCAAATCAATAAATCGTCGACATAGAACGCTATCCAAATCCAGTATCCATTTGCGTATTTCTGAAACAGACATGGATCTGCATAACTTGCAGTATAAGCAAGAGATTTCAAGATATCGCACAATTTTTGATACCACAATAATCCCGCTTGTTTCAAACCGTAAAGACCTTTCAATAAAAGCCAGATGACATTTTTCTTCGGATAGCACGCGGGCGGTCTGACGTAAACAGTAACATCAAGCACCCCATTCAAGTAAGCACCAACCGCGTCAGCAAGGAACATTCCAATTCCCAACCAAGTGCTCATCGCAATCAGAAATCTCAACGTGGTAGTCTTGATAACTGGCGAATACGTATTGATAAAATTCACTCCATAAGTCTGATAATTGCCGCAAGCAACAATTCGAGCTTTATATTTCAAGACTTTGTCCGGCGGTAGATCCTTATGGTTCTTTACAGCATAGACTTCCATCGTTGGAATAATCTCCGCACCTTCAGGAACTTCGGACTCAGGAATCTCGCGATAAGTATTATGATTTTCGAGATTCTTCAATTCCGCTTCTTCGGCAGCTAACCATTCCTTGATATTCTGACTTCGTCGAATATCTGCGTGACGCGTTGGAATAGTCCCGTCCCAATCCATGCCAATAGAAGTTTCCTTAATAGAAACTGCATTCATTGAATAAACCAACGTTTCCGGAACAGGAAATATAGGTAAAACACTTAGCGATTGCGTCAACATCGCGCGACTACCAACTTCATCGATAGTATCTTCAAAATCCGATGATGAATCTTCATCCTCTTCATCCGAATCCGAATCACTTTCAACAATTTTCGCTCGTTTGCTGCGCATAGAGCGTGTTTGACGTGTTGTTGATTTCCCAGTGGTACTTTCCTCCCCCTGAACCAAAGGATCTACAATACCATCCGTTTTATCAAGAGAATTGCATTTTCTCAGACTAATAATTTCAGAAACTGCATTGTCAAGTTCTGAATTAAAGTCCCGTTCTTCATCTGCAGACATAATTTGAGAATCCTCCGGAAACTCACGCGTTGACGATTGAGAATCAGTAGCATCTACTGAAATCAATTGCGGAAATACCTTTTCATGAAAAGAGCAATCTTGGAATCGATGATAACTCAAAGACCCATGACTATCAATACACCGAATAATCGAAGGTGAGTGAGGTCCAACATACGTTTTAGTAGCTACATCCGAGGACAACTCTCCTTTACTGCCTTTCCTATAGATTGGCACCGAAACTTTGCACCCAAAAACACGAAAGTGCTGAATCTCCGGTTTACACAAAAAATACCGCATAAAAGGTGACTCCAAATTATTATGACCATTTGGCCACAAATTCCGTAAATCATTAGCCGAAATTGATGAATATCCCCAGATATTCTTCGCAAATTGACCGTGAACGTGAATAGTACGCGCAATAGACTTGACGTGACCAATAGTACACTCAGCAACAGCATCCATATGTGGATAATCCACCACTATGGTTTCAACCGTAATACCACGAGCGTCGCAATGATTCGTGAAAATTGCACTTGTTGCAATTTCGCCATTTATCGATGCGAATAAACCGAAGTTGACGTTGAGTGGTTACTTCAATAAGCGCCATTACCACTAACAATTCCGCCAACGCATCAGATTTCTTGTTCAATAATCGAAGGAATGAATAGCGAGAAAAATCATCCACGACTATCAAGAAATAATAATACATGCGTGAATTATAATAAAATCCATTGTTGAATTTTCCGGTAATATCCATATGAATCATTTCACCCGGACCAAGAGCTTTAATCGCGACCCATCGAGATTCGGATCCGACTTTAGCGCGTTTAAATTTTCCCGCCTCACAAGATTCACATTGATAAATATCCGGAATCGCGATAGATTTAAATTGATTTGAATTTATCGAATCTGAATGAATCAACTTGCGAAGATACATAGCGTTGGGATGACCAAATCTCTGATGAATAATATCTGAAGAAGCCGGTAGAATTTTCGAAATATTCGCGAATAAACGATGAACTATCTTGAATTGAAGTTCCTTTAAACCGTTTGGACCTTGGACAGCCGTGAATAAAGTTTTCTTTGTTTGATTATTGGAGAAAACAGCGCGAGAGCCTTCTTGATCGATAGAACATTTCCACGATGGTCGCCCAGCCAATAGATCCAAGTCCGAAAATAACGTAACGTAACACGACTTCGAATAAATCGCATCAGGTATGGTCACAATCTGACCATTGATGTCAAAGTGAACAACACCTTGCTGCGTACCAACAATCGAGTTATTGTCAGCAAGACCAATCGGAGTCTTGATGTCAACAAAACTCTCGAACCAACTAGAATCTGGGATCAGAGTCTTGTTGCAACCGGGGTCAAAATAACCCTTATACGTTTTTGACATTGAGAGATCAACGGCAAATCACTTATTATTTAAAATAAAATAAAACAAATTCATCTGCGTAAGATAAATTCCGAAAATAACGATCAATTATTAAATAAATAAAAGAAATAGAATCAAGAAAATAAAAGCAAATTTTCAGATTCAACCGTTCAATAAACCAGAAGATGGAACCCATCCAATGTGTTTTAAACCACCGCTCGCGATAGCAGCGTTACTAATCACAGGAGCGTTGGAAGAATCATTTTGATTCACAGAACCCGTTTTCTTTTCGCCCTTTTCAGGACAAGCCGTGCGACGATGCTCTGAAGAACCACAGTTCCAGCAAGATTCGCAACTCCAAGTCGTCTTATGATAACCCGGACACTTTGGACATTTCGGTAATTTTCCAGAATAAGTCCTTTTTGCGTTTCCGTTGTTTCCGCCCTTTTGATTTGTTGCAGGGCGTTTTCCATTTCCATTGATGGTCACTTGTGCTAACTTACCACCAGGAGCGTTCCGACCAAGAGCTTGACGATAACCATCCCACAGATTAATCATCGCCTTTTCAAGATCTTCGATCGTTTTGTATTCGGTACAGCTGAGACTCATCACCGCTTGCGCAAAACGATGATCCAGCTTTAAACGAACTTCCCGCTGCGCTTCAAAGCCTTCGTGAATTTTCAAGCCTTGCGCAGTACAAGCGTCTTCCGTTTCGCGTACAAGCTTCAAATAGTCTGGAATCGATTGATTCATGCGAATAGACAAGGTCTTGTAATCGTCAGCCGCTGAAGTATCGAGCTTTCGATTCTTCGGATCCTTGGTACGTTTCAACTCTGCCCATAAAGTGGCAGGTGTGTTGAAGTTCGCGTAGGCAGCCTGCATCCGCTTTGACATGCCCCCGTTGATCGCTTTCAAAGTCTCCTTGACATCGTCAGCGTCCTGCTTTTCGCGTTTCTGTTCAATTTGCCAGAGTTTTTCCAATTGCTCGAACTCTTCGAAAGAAACCTCTGCAGCCGTTTTTGCCGTTCCAGTTGTCGTTGTTGTTCCAGAAGCCGAAGCAGCCGAAGCAGCAGAACTGGATCCAACACCCGTTCCAAGACTAATATCGATTGCCTCGGTAAGTCGTTTCATCTTGTTCAACCAAATGTTTGGTGGCGTTGGTCGTTGATAAACGTTGACGTAAGGTTTGAAATCAACTTCCAAGGTCCTCGCATTTTGAGAACCGATCTCCGTAAGCGTAAGCTTCTGCCAGACTGGGTAATTTGATTCATTAAGAATCACTCGTTTAGAATCGGTCGCGTTTGATTCTTCCCCCTTGTTGCCGGCCATTTTTGTGTTTCTTTGTTCCCTTTCACAATCACCAAAGACAATGCCTTTGGGCTCATAACTTGTTATTTTCCTTTATGCGTGATTAAATAAACAGAGTTAGATCGGCAATAAAGTCTAAGCGACGGCTTATGTGACTTAGTGGGAACGTGGGCGTTGAGTTCTAGAAGAACGCGTGATTTCTTCAAAGAATCTCCCTTTTTATTATTGAACACACATTGGTAATGTAATAGATACGATAAGCGGCTATCATATTATAACATTATTATTTCTAGTTAATTATTATTTATATAAGCATTCAGACTGTTACATTCTTAATACATTGTCTTTTAATTGCTTTCAAAACTTTTATTAAAAATCTCCCCCAAAAACGTTTCATTTCACCGCCACTACTCGTTTTTTGACTTTCAATTTCGGGAAACGCCGCGTCAATCAACTCCTTAAAACTCATCAGTTCTCTATCAATAAGCGGTTCAATATGACACACACAGCCAAAGTTCTCGATGGAAAGGCTGTTGCCGAGTAAGCCGTCTCTCTTATTTTGGCGTGTAGAAACTCAGCCCTTCAAACTGTGTAGATCAATTCGTCTTCGCCTTCATCAAGAGATTGCCGACTTGTCTGCTGCTACAAATGGTCATTTCCAACCACATCTTGTCATTGTACAGGTGTGCTTAAAAGAAACCCATTTCACGGCAACTTCTTTCTTATTTCATGCATTCAGGTTGGCGATCGCGAAGACTCGTCAGTCTATGTTCGCATGAAGCAGCAAGCTGCCCAAAAGGTGTGAGGATCTCTAGCCGTAAAACAACGTTAACCAAATAATCCCAGGCTGGAATCAAGTTCTCCCTTCATAAACTGCCTGCCGATGTTTCTCAGACTGAGGTATGAACCCCATTACAATTGTTCAGTCTCATACACGTCATACTTACAAAAACGAAAAAAAAAAAAAAGCTGCTTGGTTTGATTGATACGTTGAATGCGGATCCATCGCTTCATGGAATCCTTGTCCAGCTTCCATTACCACCTGGCTTTGACGAGCGTTTGGTGACGGAGTCAATTGACCATAAGAAGGATGTCGATGGGGTAACAACCAACAAATTCCATGAAACGATCGAATTGAAACCCATACGTCCAAATAATTGCTATAGATTCCACTCTATGAACATGGGAGAACTGGTGAAGCGTGATTCGGAGCCATTGTTTATTCCATGCACTCCAAAGGGAGTTATGGAGCTCTTGAAGGTTGCTGGTGAGATATCTTATGCGATTCTGACAAAAGGCTGATGTCATCGTTTTTTTTTTCAGGCGTTGAACTTGCTGGAAAAACTGCAGTCGTCATTGGTCGTTCCAACATTGTGGGATCTCCTGTGGCAACCCTCCTAACTGCCTGCCGATGCAACAGTCACTTTATGCCACTCGAAAACAAAGAATCTTGAAGAAATTGTTAAGACAGCGGATGTGTTGATTGCCGCTGTCGGGAGACCAGAGCTTGTCAAAGGATCATGGTTGAAAAAAGGATGTGTTGTTATTGACGTTGGAACAAACGCGGTCCCAGATGCGACCAAAAAGGCGGGTGTTCGTTGGGTTGGTGATGTTGATTACCAAGAAGGTCTGGCCGTGGCGTCTGCTATTACTCCCGTTCCAGGCGGCGTTGGACCAATGACTGTCGCCATGCTTCTTGACAACACTGTAATCAGCGCAAAGAGATTTTTGAAGGGATTCAAAACTCCAACTGAAGTCCTGAAGCTCAAACTTTTGACTCCTGTTCCAAGTGATATCGATATTCGCCATGGCACAACGTCCCAAACCTATCAAGCGCGTTGCTGCTGAACTGGGACTATTCCCCAACGAATTTGAAGAGTATGGATCCAGTAAAGCCAAGATTAGTTTGTCTGTCTTGGATCGTTTGAAGCATAGAAAGGATGGAAAATACATTGTTGTTACAGGGTAAGCTAAACAGTCGCCATGTGCTATCCATGTATTGCTTATTTACTTATATAGAATCACTCCAACTCCTCTCGGAGAAGGAAAATCGACCACCACGATTGGGCTCTGTCAAGCTCTTGGAGCGCACTTGAAGAAGACTGTATTTGCTTGTGTTCGTCAACCATCTCAAGGACCCACATTTGGTATTAAAGGTGGAGCTGCAGGAGGAGGATACTCTCAAGTCATTCCTATGGACGAATTCAATCTGCACCTCACTGGAGATATTCATGCCATCACTGCTGCCAACAACCTCTTGGCTGCAGCTATCGACGCCAGAATCTTCCACGAAGCCACTCAAAGCGATGCTGCACTCTTTGATCGTCTGTGCCCGAAGAAGAAGGGTGTCCGCAGCTTCAGTGCAGTAATGAAGGGGCGATTGGAAAGACTTGGAATTAGTGCTGAGAAGCATGAAGACCCAGAGCTTTTGACCCCCGAAGAACGGACCGCATTTGCACGTCTGGACATTGATGTATCTACAATTACTTGGCAACGTGTTTTGGATACCAATGATCGTTTCCTTCGAAAAGTATTGGTGGGATTGGGACCTCAGGAGCAAGGAAAAACGAGAGAGACAGGATTCGATATTGCGGTCGCGAGTGAATGTATGGCGGTTTTGGCATTGACTACAGATTTGGCGGATATGCGGGAAAGGTTAGTTGTCGCACCTTATTTTTATGATTTTTTTTTTCGTTGTTGTTGACGCTTTATGATAGACTTGGTAAGATGGTCGTGGCTTCCAGCAAAACTGGCCAACCCGTAACTGCCGACGACATTGGATGTGGAGGAGCGTTAGCTGTTCTGATGAAGGATGCGATCAAGCCAAATTTGATGCAAACCATCGAAGGAACCCCAGTGCTTGTGCACGCTGGACCATTTGCCAACATTGCCCACGGAAACTCGTCCATTATTGCTGATCGCATTGCCTTGAAGCTTGCGGGCACAGATCCAGCATTCACTGGGCCAGACGCCGAACCTGCAGGCTACGTTGTCACTGAAGCAGGATTTGGTGCCGATATTGGAATGGAAAAGTTCTTTGATATTAAATGCCGCAATTCTGGGTTGATTCCAGATGCTGTTATTTTGGTTTCCACGGTGCGATCTTTGAAGATGCATGGAGGCGGTCCAGAAGTGATTGCAGGAAAGCCCCTGTCTGAAGTCTACCAGAACGAAAACTTGGAGCTATTGGAAGTTGGTTGCCAAAATATGATGAAGCATATTACGAATGCTCGTAAATTCGGTGTTCCTGTTATCGTTGGAGTCAACCGATTCTCATCCGATTCCGACGCTGAATTGGAGCTGGTGCGAAAAATGGCCATCCAAGCTGGTGCTGCAGATGCAGTTGTTTGCGACCATTGGGCAAAGGGCGGTTTGGGGGCCATTGATTTGGCCAACGCTGTTGTTCGGGTCACCGATGAAGTTCAAGAGGAGGGCGGCTTCAAGTTCCTGTACGACCTGGACTTGCCAATCGAGAAAAAGATTGAAATTATTGCCAAAGAAATGTACGGAGCAGATGGAATCGAGTTGAGTGAGCTTGCAAAGAACAAAATCGAAGTGTACACTCGACAAGGATTTGGGAAGCTTCCAATTTGCATGGCAAAGACGCATTTGTCGCTTTCTCACAATCCAAAATTGAAGGGAGTTCCAACTGGATTCACTGTTCCAGTTCGTGATATTCGTGCATCGGTTGGCGCTGGGTTCTTGTATCCACTGCTGGGGGAAATGCAAACAATGCCAGGGTTGTCCACTCGCCCAGGATTCTTTGACATCGATGTTGACACGGAAACTGGCCGTGTCCTCGGATTATTTTGAGTGCATTAAAATAAAGTTGCAATTGATATTCAAAGAGGTCATGTTTTAATTTAATAAATTTCATGGAGGCAAAGAAGCAAGCAGTGTCATTATATTGATGTAGAGGTTATCACGGAGGCCTGGAATAAGATCTTGGATACCATTGGTAGCAAAATGATCTGCGCCTTTCTAGCTTCCAACAAAATTGTAAACTCCCTTGGCAGGTTGTTTTTTTGGTGCCGAGACAGCTAAATCTCCAGGATTGTCACTTAGCATGTTTATCGGAAATGAGACAAAACCAGAAACCGGTCCACGAGACGAAGCTTGCATAACGAGTCCATCATTCTGTCGCCATTCCATTGGAGAGTAAGTCTGGGTCAAGATTGGGAGGGATGAGTTGGAGTAGGATCCAATAATAACTGAAGTTGGCACAAGGAAAATCAGCATGTCCCCGGTTGGATTCGCATTGCGCCCGTCGAATGAGGTTGCGATACCATTAATAGAAAAGTAGGTTGTATCGGGAGAGTTTTGAACAAATGAGATCAACGGATCGCTCAATGCTTGAACACTTATGTCAAACATTGCGTTTGACTTGCTGTTGGCCCATTTTGATTTCTTGAGACGTTCAAAATATTGGTGAATATTTTCGGAGGAGGATTGCCGCTCCATGCCCCAATGATCAAGTTGTATGTCATAGAGTTTCAGATTGTTCGAGTTATTTGCTCCAATCATTGCAAGAAACATTCTCTTGAAAAAGTTCAAGCATAATTCTGAGGATTGCAAGAAATCGCTGTAGGTGCTTCCTTGATGAACTCCAGAGACGGAAAAGACTCCGTTTACGTAAGATTGTGTTTTGTTTGTCCAGAAGAGGGGTGAACAGACGGCATTGGCTTGAACACAAGCTTCCATTTCTTGAGGAGAGCCGAACTTTAGTAGATGGACCAGAAGCCGGGCAGTCGTTCCGCCCATGGAGTGGCCAACGAGATTGATTTTGAGCTTGTTTGATTCTTGCATAAACCCGGGAACGAGGGGAGGTTTTCCAGCATGGTTCAAGCCGAAACGCTTGTGACCAAATTGCTGGCTTCTTGCAACACCATAGTCGGTCAAGCTGCCAGAAAGTTGGGCATATGCCTCGCAGGCACGTTCCCAGTTGGAAGAGAGTGTGCCCATACTCGGGGCAACGATAGTGTGCCCTTTTTCACGAAGCGTGTGAAGGATATTCTGAGTGGATCCCCCCCAGTAGTTCAAGAATCCAAGAATTGGTTGCGCTTCACCGAATCCCATCAGACCGTGCAAGAAGACTGTTGGGTGCCGGTTCCCCGCAGTGTCCCATTGCTCCACCACACTGAGGTGGTTGGCGTCTCCTCCTACAAGGCAGTTGCTCGGACATGCTGAAATCAAATGGATGAATACAGAGTAGATCAATACCAGCGCAAGCATGCTGAGTTGCTGGGCTCGATTGAGAAGAACTTATGATGTTCCTTTTAATCGACAAAGAAAAGCAGTTGCCAAGAAAAGCGCCTCTCTGAATCTTTTATGAATGATACAGATAAATATTACAATCGAGTCGCAAAGAAGAATTGTCGTCAAAGATCCATAGTTTGTAGGGTGTTTGAGCTGGATTTACTGTTCGATTTCGTGAAATATTTGTAGACAATAAAAGATAGTTTTATTAGGAGCGTTGCCTATACACTAAGGAGATAATGAGGCAAGCAACGCCATAATATTGATGTAGAAGTTATCGCGAAGTCCCGGAACTAGGTCTAGCCCGCCAACTATGGCCATGTGATCCCCGCCCTTCCAACTTCCAACAAAATTGTAAACTCCCTTGGCAGGTTGTTTTTTTGGAGCCGAGACTGCCAAGTCTGCCAGATTTTCACTCTGCATGTTCATTGAAAATGAAACAAAGCCAGAAGGTGGCCCGCGAGAAGAAGCTAGCATAACGAGTCCATCATTCTGTCGCCATTCCATTGGAGAATAAGTCTGGGTTAAGATGGGGAGGGATGGGTTGGAGTAGGATCCAATAATAACTGCAGTTGGCACAAGGAAAATCAGCATGTCTCCGGTTGGATTCGCATTGCGCCCATCGAATGAAGTGGCGATTCCAGCCATAGAAAAGTAGGTTGTTTCTGGGGCGTTTTGAACAAAAGAAATCAACGGGTCACTCAATGCTTTAACACTTAAATCAAACAGTGCAGTTGACTTGGAGTTCACCCATTGTGATTTTTGAAGGCGTTCAAAATATTGGTCGATACTTTCAGAAGATGTCTGATCCAAGCCCCAATGTCCCAGCTGCATATCATAGAGTTTCAGATCATTGGAGTTGTTTGCTCCAATAATTACGAGGATCGTTTGTTTGAAAAAGTTCAAGAAGCTACCAGTGGATTGTAAGAAATCATCGAACGTGCTTCCTTGGTGAACTCCGGAAATAGCAAATACGCCGTTAACATAAGACTGTGTCTTGTTGGTCCAGAAAAGTGGAGAGCATACAACTTTTGCACGGACACAAGCCTCCATTTCTTGAGGGGAGCCAAACTTTAGCAGGTGGACCAGAAGCCGCGAAGTCGGTCCGCCCATCGAGTGACCAACAAGATTGATTTTGATCTTGCTTGATTTCTGCATAAATCCCGGAACAAGCGGCTTTCCAGTGTGGTCCAACCCGAACCGCTTGTGGCCGAATTGCTTGCTTCTTACAAGCCCGTAGTCAGTCAAGCTACCAGTGATTTGAGCATATGCCTCACAGGCGCGCTCCCAGTTGGAAGAGAGCGGGCCCATGCTTGGAGCAGCAACTTTGTATCCCTTTTGACGGAGCATTTGAAGAATGTTTTGAGTCGGTCCGCCCCAGTAATTAATGAATCCAAGAAGCGGTTTTGCTTCACCAAAACCAAATATACCATGCATGAAAACTGTAGGATATTGGTTCCCAGTAGTGTCCCACTGCTTGATCAGACTGACTTGGTTCACATTTCCACCTGGGATTGGAGAGGCAGCAATCAAATGGAGGAATACAGAATAGATCAATGCGAGAGCAAGCATGCTTGGATTTGAAGAAATTCTGAATTGGTTCAATCATCTCCATCCTGGAATTGGTTGAATCATCTCCGCTTTCGGTCGTTCCAAGCGCTTATTATAATTTTTCTTTTATCAAAAAACAGGTTGCTGACAAATGTCAATATGGCCTTGAAAAATCTGCCTATTGATCGTTCATGTGTAGCGGTGAGCTTTATTGTATGTGTGAATATTACTGTGCGAGAGGTGTGCAACAATCATCACCACCGATTTCATCAGAGACGTCTGAAAACAACAAGTTGGCTACAGACAATCCAAGACACGCAACTACCAGATACCCGATGTTGAATTGCATCACAACTAGCATGACCAAAAAATCTAAAAAGACTTGCGTCGACTTAAACAAAAACTTGTAGAACTGGTGAAGGGCGTAAGATGGGTCTTGGACACCAAACGCACGAAGGAGAATCATTTCAGCAGGTGACCGAGATTGAAGATACCGCGCTTGTTGCTTTGCCAAAAGTGAAGCAGTGATTTTCTTGTTTACGGATGTAAGGTCTGAATCCTTTGTTGCACAACAAGACGTAATTGGTTCTAAGGAATCATCGAAACGAGAGAGTTCAACGAAGACAGGCCCGTCTTTTGGATCAGCAGTCACTTTCGGCACATTTCCATCCTTCAAAACCGCCTTGATTCTGTGGACGTAGGTCTTGCGCGACTTGATCACAATGTCACGCAAGTGTCCAATCCATGCTGCAAGTATGGGTAACCCAAATACAAAAGCAAGAGCCCCCACATACTGCAACGTTGTCGATGGGACGAAAGTTTGGAATAGAGCCATATCGTTGATTCCACCGTGCAAATACATTAAACCCATCGATTGTGAAGAGCCAGGGCAACCTGCCATTCCAGGCATAGAGGCACATGAGCTGGAGGATGGTTGGGTAACAGGACTTGGCGTGCCTGCAGCGTCTCCAGCAGGACAGACGCCTGGGAAAGCCTTACAAAACGAAGTATATGACGCACACATTTTGTTTGAGGCTGGTACACCAGCACACAGCCCGGCATATAGATTCGCCAGATTGCAGTCAGCGAGGGTGGCATTGAGTGGAGCCGGGGTAAGCGCCAGACACGAAGCGCACTGTGTCGGGGGCGGAAACGAGTCGCAAACCGGCGCAAGAAGTTCCAGGGCGGCTGAAGAAGCGATGCCTGGAAGCGGTGCAACGCACGGTTCTACAAAGGAAAAACGTTAAGATCCAGATAGTTTCCAGCGCCACTCACCCGAAGCCGCGCCTGCTCCGGCGCAGTGCGCCGCCACTCGCGCGCACGAAGCGGCGCCGGCCAATCGCGGCGCAGACTCGGCGCACAGCGACCGCACCAGGAACACGGCGTCACACTGGACGCTCACGCTCGGCGCCGCGCCGCACTTGTCGGCGAAAAAGCCGCATGCAAAGACGCTCTGGTCGATGCCGGCGGCGCTTCCGTTTCGGGCGCAGAGCTGCGTCACATCACTCGTGGACAGAAGACTCATTATGGAAAAATGTAAATTGGGCAAAAGTCCCTCAACTGTTTATTCTAATCATATTCTCATTGCCATTTAAATCTTGCAAAAACGCTCGATATCGACAAGGACTTGCCTCTCGAATGTGAGTGTTGCTGCGGCTTGTACTCTTCACTTCTATTACCTGATGAAATTTCGTGGTCCACATTGTCGGCAACAACACCCCGCTCCTCATCCAGCTTCTTCATCTCCGCCAAAAGTCCCACCATCGTCTCCTTAAACGAAGCCTTTACAGAAGCATTAATCTCGGCTCGAATAGACTCCCTCAACTCCTTCTCAATAATAGGGCGCAACTCCTCACGAATAACAGGACGCAGTTCTTCGGCAATCACAGGACGCAGAGCTGCAACCAATTCGCTAATATCAACCGCTTTTGATTCTTGAAGAACGGGCCCATCGGCATCCGCAGCCGCAGTCGAAACTCTCGTTCGATCTGGAATAGGATGCGCAGCTTGTACACTTTTGGAAACCTCTGCCGATCTTACAAATGAGCCTTCCTCTGCCTCCCAGTCCGCAAAATCCAGCCCAGCGGCTGATATTTCTGCCACTCCTGCAATATCTGCATCGACTGCATCGCCATATTCAGGGATGGGAAAATAAGCAATTGTGCACGAGGTTCTCGATTCACTTTGGAACCGTATCGCAATTACAATACGTCGCGTCAAGTCCACAATCGCCGCAGCTTCATGATGAAACTGTTCTTCGGCTCTTTCCAATCGCCTATCAAAACAGAATTTCGACATGTCGACTGTGCCAAACCTCTTCTTCTCCTTCTGTGTGGCGGTTTCGGCCAGCAACACAAAATGGCGAAGAACCGACAAATTGAAACTATGGGTTGCACTCAGAGTTTTTACTTTAATTTGGAGAGAATGGTCACGACGGAACATTGGATCTTTGTAGATCTCTCCTTGACTGTCATCTACGACAGACTCTGAAATTTCGGTTTGAACAGAGGCGAGAGACACTTGGGGCTCAACTACAAGTTGAACGATTTCGCGGTCAGCGCAGAATGTATCATCCACAGAGTAATGGAATACAGAGTCAGCATTTGGGCTTGGAAGATTGAAATTTGTGATTGGAAACCTGCAATTTAAGCAACAGGGAGTTAATGTTTAGGAACATTCAATCCACAAATCACTCAACTCAACAACTCCGCCAAAAATCCGCCCGTGAATATCTTCAAGCTCTAAATCGACAACGACTGGAAATCCAGACTGTAAAACAATCCAGCTGAACGGTTTTCTCCAACCATGCATTCCACGAGCATCATCAGCCTCGTAATACTTGTCTGCTTCAATTCCAACACTGACTCCCAAATCAGCACTTCCGAGTGCTCCCACTTGGGTGGGAAGTTTGGCAGAGTTTATAACCACATTGGAAACAGGCTTCCAAATGTGGGAGAGAATGATTCCTGATCCTCCAACACTTGAATTGTCGCCAGAGTTATCTGGGAACTTGAGTGTAACATCGCCGAGAGGCATTCGCAGCCGAGCAAACGCGCGAACTGCAACAATACTAGTTGGTAACGCAGAACTGTTGAGAACTGATACTTTTGAATTGAACCAGTCGACTCGTGTGTTTGGGTCATGGTATGGAAATGACTCGATAACGTTGAGGCGCAAAGGCGTCTTTGCTGGAACCGCCCAACGAGCAAGATTAGCATCCCCTGGCCGATTAATGAACTCTTGAATTCGATTTCCCTTGAAGAGTGGGCGGCTTGGTAGCGAATATGGGTTTTCGGATCTAGTGGAAATCGGAAGTTCTCCGAACTGGGGGCTGCTTGCGAATTGACGAGATTTCAGCGCAGGTCCGTTCTTCTTGTCAAACTCTGAATTCGCTGTTGGCCACTCAAAGTGAACAGTCACAATCGAAGGGTTCAAGGACGTTTTGGACGAGACCTCCAAACGTCCAATGAAGGCGCGCATCTTGATAAGGGACCTAAACGCGCAGTGATGGACCCAAGGATGGTTCCAAGCTACTTACGTGTCAACGCATTATTCCCAGCCGAGTTGGCCCGCGAACAGAAGCAACAGCAACCAAAAAGAGGCGAAGGAGGTGCCGCCACGGAAACATTGTGGAGTCGTTACAGTTTCCATAAGCGGAAGCATGTTTCTGAGTCCCTTGCCAAGAAAACAAGGGAGATGGAAGGTGTCAGGGTTACAGGAATGAATCTAGACCTTCCTGCAGTTGCAGGGTTTAAAGGAAAAGGCGGCGGTGGTGGGGGATTGGTGCCGATGGCCTTCGATTAAGTTTTATTTGGTATTTTTTTTTTGTTGGGTTGTGGTGTGGTGTGGTAGCTTTGAATGAACACTGCTCACGCTTATCAAGTCAGGAGTCCATACAATCTTGGTAGAATGTAAATATACGCTCTTTTGCCAGAATGGCATGGCGAGAAAGCTGTTTTTCGATGACTCTTAGAAATTTTTGATTTAGAATCATTTATATTGTTCAAAACTGAAGGTCATCGCCTCCTTAGCTCAGTTGGTCAGATCGCCTGCCTAGTAAGCAGGAAGTCAGCGGTTCAAATCCGCTAGGAGGCATTTCTTTTTCATTGTGGGTTGTATTTTTTTTCTGGACTTCCTTTCGTTGTTTCCTTCGGCGTCTCTATTCTCGGCTGCCCTTGGGCGTTGATAATTGGGTATAACCCCCTTAGCCAATAGGTGTATGTTTTTTATGTTTTATTTTATTCCATTTTGGAACTGCTTGTAGAGTTACAGATTCTACGCAGTGGTCCGCAGTGGACATTTAAACCAATCAATATGGTACTTCACCACCAGCACTCAAAATTGGATATATTAAGAGCAATGTTTGTGAGTTTTTGATTGCCAATATATTTACAACCAAGAAAATGTTGATTCCTATTCCGCTTCCTCCAGCATGCGAAGCTTCCGCCAAGTCCAAAGGCATTGAGCTTCCTGCCATTGCGCTGACCAAGTGGGTACCAGAAGGAGCTCAATTTCTGGTGGGCCTTTTATCTGATCCAGACACAGTCAAGTACTGCAAGGACATTGCACAGCCTTTCACTGAGCAAGATGCCCTGAAGTATATCCATCACTTTCGGTCACAAATGGAGTACGCTGTGGTGGCTGTGAATGTTGAAACAGGAGAAATCCAATCGGCGATTGGGTCCGTTGGCTTGACAATCGACGCAGCTAATGGAATGAAAGAGTTGGGATATGTTATTGAAAAGAAGTATCAAGGGCTTGGAATCATGACTGCTGTTGTTGACTTTTTCGTAAAGAACGTTGTTGGCGCTGTTGTAAAGTCTTCGCCAAGTTTCTTGAGCAAAGTGTATGCTTTTGTAGATCCAGAGAACATTGCATCTTGGCTGTTGTTGGAACGGGTTGGGTTTGTGCAAGAGGGCTTTCTGAAGAAGCACCAAGCACGGAAGGGGGTGTGGTTTGACCAAAAGCTGTACGCTTACTATTTCTAGTTAATCATTATTTATTTAAACATTCAGACAGTTGCATTCTTAATACATTGTCTTTTAATTGCTTTCAAAACTTTTATTAAAAATCTCCCCCAAAAACGTTTCATTTCACCGCCACTACTCGTTTTGTGACTTTCAATTTCGGGAAAAGCCGCGTCAATCAACTCCTTAAAACTCATCAGTTCTCTATCAATAAGCGGTTCAATATGACACACACAGCCAAAGTTCTCGATGGAAAGGCTGTTGCCGAGTAAGCCGTCTCTCTTATTTTGGCGTGTCGAAACTCAGCCCTTCAAACTGTGTAGATCAATTCGTCTTCGCCTTCATCAAGAGATTGCCGACTTGTCTGCTGCTACAAATGGTCATTTCCAACCACATCTTGTTATTGTGCAGGTGTGCTTAAAAGAAACCCATTTCACGCCAACTTCTTTCTCATTTCATGCATTCAGGTTGGCGATCGCGAAGACTCGTCAGTTTATGTTCGCATGAAGCAGCAAGCTGCCCAAAAGGTGTGAGGATCTCTAGCGTAAAACAACGTTAACCAAATAATCCCAGGCTGGAATCAAGTTCTCCCTTCATAAACTGCCTGCCGATGTTTCTCAGACTGAGGTATGAATCCCATTACAATTGTTCAGTCTCATACACGTCATACTTACAAAAACGAAAAAAAAAAAAAAAAGCTGCTTGGTTTGATTGATACGTTGAATGCGGATCCATCGCTTCATGGAATCCTTGTCCAGCTTCCATTACCACCTGGCTTTGACGAGCGTTTGGTGACGGAGTCAATTGACCATAAGAAGGATGTCGATGGGGTAACAACCAACAAATTCCATGAAAGATCGAATTGAAACCCATACGTCCAAATAATTGCTATAGATTCCACTCTATGAACATGGGAGAACTGGTGAAGCGTGATTCGGAGCCATTGTTTATTCCATGCACTCCAAAGGGAGTTATGGAGCTCTTGAAGGTTGCTGGTGAGATATCTTATGCGATCTGACAAAAGGCTGATGTCATCGTTTTTTTTTCAGGCGTTGAACTTGCTGGAA